>JAHWFP010097077.1:0-11468 GCA_023313725.1 Lithobius niger | reverse complement strand
TACGGTATTTTGTGACTTTTCGATAGGCCCAATGGTCTGAGTGGTGTTAATTTCGGTCTCTCCAGGCTTCCTCAGGCTTCCTTGCTTGTACTTGTTTCTGTTTTACATTGCCACGAGTGCTAGTGTTTTTGAAAATGCGTGGAAACCGTTGCCCACTGCACTTATCGCGTGTCGTCTGCTCAACGCACGCACCATTCAATTTGCGCAAGAAGTGTGCCACCAACTCGTTACTAATCAGGAATTTTATGTTAGGGTTTGACGGCCCTTGTCGATTCATGAGAGGTTTCCGCTCGCCACACAGTGTTGAATCGCCCGAGATTCAAGCCCTCTTTTACTATTAGACACTAGCAGAGTAGTAGTTTGGTCCCAATCGATTTTGTGCTTAGTACTCATACGGCGGGTGGCGAAGCTGTTTGCTTCATACTCAAGTGTGGATTCCTTTTCGTGTTTCTCTGACAGAAACTGCCTAGCACCCACCGCATGGTACACAATATACTCCCAGTGGCGTGTCACAAACTTTTTCCAGCTCCTTCACCATCTCATGTTTTTCTACAGATCTCGTATATTTCACTCCAAGACCTTCTCGATGTTGACTTAAAAGCATTGATTTCAGGTTCTTACCCTTCTTCATGTAAGTCTCGAAGCCCTCTCCTTCAGGATACATTGCACTTGTTTGCTCACGCCTCTCACGAAGATAAGTCCACTTCTGGGTGTCCCTACTTTCTCTTTAGTCTCCTTGCTTTCCTTGCTAGGTACTCCGATCCCCGTCATTCTCTTTTCTTTTCGTCCGATCCCCAACGCCTCCTTAATCAACAGATTTAGGAGTCCTGGTGGGAATCCTCGTCAATATACTTCCCTTTTCCACGCATTTTCAAAAACACGACATTTTAACACTGCTTAAAATAAGTTTTTACTATCCTAAAATACTTAGGATACTTGGTACTCATGGCAATGTACAACAGAAGCAAGTACAAGAAAGGAAGCCTGAAGAAGATAGGAGAGACCGAAATTAACACCACACGGACTATTAGGCCTATCGAAAATTCACAAAATACCGTACTGAATGTATTTTTGATTTTAAATTTGAGCGGTACATTTGTGATGGATTAGCTTGGTAGTCCCTCATACTACCCTTTCTAGTACTGCCTGTCAGGGTGCCATCCCCAGGCAGCGACCAGATCAGCTGCTTTAGGCATTTAAGTTCAGCTCTGCTATAGCTCAGAATGGAGCAATATAAAATATTTTCATCATACAGTACGCTAACTTACTTCCATTGCTGTCAAAATGCCATAGATAATGGCACGATAACAAAGAATTAAAAGTTTTCAATTTTATTATCTAAGAGACATTGCTTACCTGGTCTTTCAGTAGTAACATTTTTCCACCTATATGTAATGTGCAAATTTCTCGATATGCATTCATACCAAGAACCATTTTTCCTTCCATAACTTGTTCTTCTAAAGCGGTTGGATCCAGCAAAAGATGTGTTCTGAAATACAATGTTCTTTCCGTCTCAGGTCGCATACACACATCAGTATCTCTTGACAATTATCATCATTTGTGTTATTAAACATCAAGACGAAGCCGCCCCCCCCCCCCCACAAAAAAAAGGCTTTAATTTTAACACCATGACCGCCGAGGTTTTTTTTCCAATCTTTACGCACAGCCCAAGGGTGTCAACAATAAGATTATATGTTTTGAAAATGTTATTTTTTTTACGTAAACATTATTAACAAGTGAAAACTATTGCCTATTAAACACCCTGGCTATGCTAGTCCCAGCCCCCCCCCCCATACCTTACGGTCAGAAATCGTCTAGTAGCTCTGTTAAACGTCCCCCACCAAATCGTCATTTTCTGCTAGAAATTGATTAAAAACCTTTACACGTTTAACGAAATCAAGATTTTGTCCCTTTTAAACCTTGGTTTTTCTGCAGCAAAATTAATGAAAATCTTCGAAATCAACACTTAACCCAACATGATTCACACAAGCGTTTGTAATCACGGAAAAGTCGGCAATGTTTATGTCTATGCAATGATTAATTAACGTCGATAATCTGGATTCAGTCAACTTAAAAAGCAATGGCTTTATTCTCAAATTTAGTTTATTAGGTTGTCCGTCCTCCTTCCAATATATAACATAACTCAAAGTTACAACCAATTACTAACCATCACCAACCATCAACACACAACGCGATTCACGACCGAGAAACCCCAAACAGAGTAACGTCATAATGGACGCGGTGGACTGGTGCATTCTCCTTCTCCAACGCTGATACACTAGAGATTAAAGTTATAGAGTCTGCTAGCCACGCAGCCCAGTGCGCATGTGCACCCCTCCTATACAAAAGGGTTGCGACGCAGAGGGGAGGAGAGGCAAAGGTAATATATATTTTAGCTTCGAGGACATCGGGTACAAGAACACATCTGTGGAAGGTCCAGGTCGTGGAAATAGTATAGTTTACATCGAAGGCTTCATAAGTGTTCCCAATGATCGTCCTTATCCAGGTCGGAATCATACGTGCAGAGGATTCCTCACTGGTCTTGGCGAAAGAAGAAGTGCTAGGCGCTTCCTGTCGAAAAGCCTGTCCGTAGACATACTTGTTGGGCATGAAGAGGACAAAGATGATGCCTCGACGTATTCCGAAGGATGTGGGAAGAGCCGGAACGAAGAAGGGAAAGGACCGTTCACAATATCACAGAGACTGTTAGTCAGAACGAAGGACAAAGCCTGAACCTTGTTATAGCGACCACTGGCTGCGAGCGAGATGAAGAACACTGTCTGGCAGGTAAGATAGTTGAGGTGACAGGATGAGAGTGGTTTGTAAGGCGACATTCAAGAAGAAGTGAGAACGATGGTGAGGTACCAACCGGAACAGCATGCGAATGATAGGTCTTTTGCCCTCGAAGGATATGCATTGCAGTAAATGTTAAAGATGTTCAGGAGGGTTAAAGTCACCAGTGGCCTTGAACACGGTGAAGAGCTTGGGTAGAGAAGGGTTGACCAGATCGACGTTCAGGGAGACATGTTCCTCAAGAATCCCTGTCATTGTGAAGAGTCTGGAATGCTGAACCAAGGAAACCCAACTTTCTCCTTGGAGAGTATTGACGGGCGAAGGGGGAATAGTGTTTGATGAATACAGAAGCTAAGGGCAGACGAAGGAGGTTCAGGATCGGAGAGTGGGAATGACAGGCGAAGGAGTAACCCCTGTTGTCGGAGCGACCTGGAAGACAAGGGATCAAAATATGATAGAAGCGGTCAAATGGCCAGACGTCGAAACGAACGCAAACCGAGCTGTAGCAGCTGAGGCCGAAAAGGAGACAAGGCTGGGGAAGAGAGCAGACCGCGAGGTAGGACTCAACAAGGGGCGCAGGCAGGCGATCGCAGGACTCCAGACAGGGGACGGAAATGCGGTGGCGAGACCTGTCGCCCATCTTATAAGCAAAGGCATAATGTCTTGTGGAGGCTGTAGATGAAATCCTGCTTGGTGTGGTTAAGTGAAAACGTCGCCGTCGTCTTGTTCATTGCATCGCAGCTTTATGGTGGAAAGCTCGAACGGCCAGGCGACAGAAGGGAGCCCTTCGCAGTGAGTGCTGGCTGCAGCATAGAGCATGTTAACTCGTGACGAAGCCCTACGGTCCAAATAAGAATCTTGGCGGCGGCCCGGAACGTGGTGAAGGAAAACTGCGTACAGAGCAGGTGCGAAGCGTCATAATGTTTGCAAAGCCCAAGTGTACTCAGAGTGAATGAAAACCGAAGGGAAGGATGACGCGTCTGGGACGACAGAAGAAAAGACAGAGCAGCTGATGAACGGTGCTGATGGCAACGTACGATAGTTGTTGACGCTATGTCCCAGCTTGCTAGTGTTGCTGACTGACTGTGGAATGTATGAGCTGTAGAAGGATAGGAAGTCGTAGAACAGCAGAGGAAGGTCTGGACAATAGATGAAATGCGAAGACCTCCCCCGAGGGTGGTGCAGCAACTCATGCACAAGTGCAAGATGTGTGCAACCAGGGTAAAACGAAGGTCGGGATGAATATTGCTGAAAGCTTGCGAATTTGACCCTCTGAGAGGGAACGAGCAGTGGGAGCCACAAAAGTACTGAAGATGAGCCCCAGGAGCAGGACGAAAGGACGTGAACATAGTGCTGGTGGTCACATGAAGTTGTCTGATACACGTGTGGATTGTGCGATAGGAACTTCGGAAATCTGCCTTGTACCATTTCAAAGGTAGGAGCTTGTACTGATGCCAGAGCTTGTACTGATGCCATAGCCCAGAGAGTGACAGACAGACGCAGAAGACCAGCAGTTGTGAACACATCCGTGAAGACAGAGAAGGATGAAATCCAAGAAGCGCGGCAAGCGGTAGGCCGGGAAGGACGAAGGTCAAGGTGAGCCACAAGTGGTGATCGGTGAAGGATGACAGGTAGCTCGTAATGTCAGGCTTAGCAACATGCACTCAGGTTTCTTATTACCTCTCATGACGGTACAGGCCCCTCAGAAGGGGACACTGGATAAGGGGTCGACGGATAAACTGTCAAGAGCTAAAGCACGAACAAGGAGGACGAAGGACGGCGGCCAACAAAAGCGCATATCCTCGCGAAGGGCGAGGAGCAGCATAGGGTGACAGTCCAGAAATGCTGCAAACGGTGGGTAGTAAGCGAAAGTCAGTGAAGGGTGACAGGAAGAAAGAGTGACAAGTGGATATTTTATCATTCTCTGATGGTGGAGTAAACAAGATAGCAGCCCCTCGGAAGGGGACCCCTGATGAGGCGCCTACGGCTGCACTGTCAAACCTGAAGCTGGAGCAAAGAAGACGAAGGAACAACAGTCAGCAAGCAGCGAAGGGTGACAGTCCAGATGTACTGTAAACGAGAGGTAGTGAGCAAAAGTCAGCGAAGGGCGAAGGCAGTAAAAATGACTTAGTAAAGGTCATGGTTCAGAAGCAGGGTTCGACGTAAGCAGTATCGCATCGCGATGCAGTATTATTGTTTTGATAATCAATTTTTATTTTGTGTCGCAAAACTGCGACGCCAAAAAAGCTACATTGCTGTACTGAGAACAACATTCGTAGCAGCTGTCTTTACCAATAATTGGAAACAGCAAGTGATTAGCTAATGTGGTTTGCATTTCGTTTAAGCGCGGAAAAAAAAGCAGCCCAAGTTAGTCGTTTTAATAGCAGCATGGGGTGGGTGTAGCCCATGTAGCAGGAATGACCACAGGGGAGAGGGGGGAGAAAATGGATTTTGGAAGAGCGCTCGTCCCCGGTGCCACTAGTCCAATGCATGGCCCAATGACAACCCCAACGATTCGCAACGATTGTGCAAAACTGCCACAAATTTCTTGAAGCTGTAGGAATGTTAATGTTACTACCCAAAAATATTAATGTAATTAAAAATTAAAAATAAACAGAATTTAAAAATACTCAAGGAATGCAACGAGAGCTTTGGAAGCTTCCGTCTGCTGAGAAAATAAAAAGTAAAAACATGTGTTAGGCGTAGGCCTATTTGTCTTTAAGAAGTAAATAAAACAAAAACTGCTAATCAATATTCAGAATCTGCTATAAAAGTTTCATTTTGTATTGCAGTTTTGCTAATCAATTTTGTGGGGTTAAGTCGAGCCCTGTTCAGAAGAGCCGACAACGACATATGTGAGGGACAACGGTGGTAGTCCCGGACAGCTGCGGTGACTAGTCCAACCTTGACTTGGTGTAAAGATGACTTGACTTGACCAGCCTGGCCTAGACATGACTTGGTGATGTAGTCTGGATCCAGTGACTCTGCTCCTGCAAAGTCCGGTCCGAAGGTTTGGAAAGGCAAAGGAACGAAGCGCTAGTCGAACGCAGGGCACGAGGCACAGCGTCTGAAACCTGCTGAAAGGATTGGAAGGAGGACGATCTAATAAACTAAATTTGAGAATAAAAAGGTATAGTGTTTTCACTAGACTGAATCCATATTACGCACATCCAATGATCGATCGCATAGGCCTAATATTGCCGACTTTTCCGAGATTACAAATGCTCCCGTGAATCGTGCTGAACTAAATGTTGATTTAGTTAAATTTATGAATCTTTTCGTTAATTTTGCTGCAGAACTACCATGATTTAAAGGGATAACACGTTGATTTCTTTAAACATTTGAAGCTGTTAGTGAATTTCACGATTAACTGATTAACTAAAAAAAAAAGATGGGGGGCATTAATAAAGCTACTACACGATTTCTGACCTTATGGCATTTTTTTTTTTGGGGGGGGAGGGGTGGGCGTTAGCAAAGCCAGGGCGTTTATTAGGTGATTAACGGTAGTATATGTGGTTATACTCCATTTGGCCCAAAGGTTAATGCTAATGTAGCAAGGAAAAGTCATCTGTTCTTGTACTCTAACATAGGAAAGAGTTCCGATGGATGATTACAGAGTTTTGTTTCGAAGACGTTTAAGGTGGCTGCAGTGACAACATCCTTTAAGAGCTTCTTCCACAGAGAGCAGAAACAGAAGGGAGGATGACTACAGTATGTGTTGAAGCTGCGACAACGGAAAGCCTAAGGCCATTATTACGTGTGGATGTTATACAAGCTTGGACATCACCCCTAATGAAGGACAGTGAACACCAGTTCTTTCCACAAGACACTCGGACACTGTCCATTACAGTACCATGTGAGCTAAACGCCGGCACTTATTTGAGGTGCAGTGCACTTTTGAGAACAGGATTATTGAGGAAATACAGTAGGTGATTGGAATCTTGTTCAATCAGAAAAGCAAACCTAATCAAGGGTGCATAAAAATCGTACTGGACAAAATTTCCCACAAAATTTTCCTACAGATATTTCAAATTTCCACAGCCGTTCACCATGTAGGCAAGCCATTTTTTTGTGAATTTCCACAGTTCCCTGAAATTTCCCGCGAACTTCGTTCAAACGTTCTGGCTAAGGCTCGGCCGATACCAACTTTGACCGATCCGATCCGATACCGATATGGTCCAATGCTACATCACCGATACCAATGCCAATACTTCAATGCATTACTTCCAGTTTAAGTTAATGTTTTTTTTCTATATTCAGAAACAAAATTTGAGAAAAATTCGAGCAAGCAAAGTGCGTTTTTTGGAACCTGTTTTTAGTTTTTGTTAAATAATTTAAGAACGACTAAAGCTATCGCTCTGAAATTAGCACCATTGGAAAGCTCTCGAAAAAACGGTTAAAATGGTGTATTGGAACATCAAAAACGGACAATTTTTGGCGAAGATATCGCAAAAACCGATATTTGACCAAAACAGCCGATACCGATTCGAAACCGACACCGCTAGTATCGGCAGAGCCTTAGTACTTCTGGCATATTCTGCACATCTGAACCTAATGACAGTCAACCGAGTTGTCTAATCTTTTCCTTATAAAACTAGCCACTGTTAGTTTAAAAATGTTTGCAAAATAACTCACCCTTGGTCGAAGAACGCAAATGTTATGCATATTGGCATGTGATACACACTTAAAGGAATGGGCTCTTTTTCTTCTGGAGGATGCTTTAAAAAAAAATTTATTTTATCGTGATATACTGCATAAACAATGAAAAAAAAAGATATTAATGTCTGTTACTTACGACTACTACACCATCTCCTGAAACAGTAACATCCGGTCTCCTGTAAGGGAAATAATAAATTGGTTTAGTGAAATTTCACAACATTCTGTATTACTAGAGCTGGATATTAGTTGAATTGTACAAATTACCATATAAATGGAATACAACAAACACCATACAATAAATAGGTTTAATTACAAACTATGACACTGCTTTTTATTCTATGAACATCAACTAATTTCCTCTCTCCAAGATACTTGGCACTAATTTCACACGCTGGTTCAATATAATCTTTCACTTCTCAAAAAAACTCAATGCTCTACCAACATAGTAATTACAAAAGTCGAAAATTCAAAATTTGGCAAAATCAAGTTTCGTGAACAGTGGACAATTTTCTACCTAAAAGTACACCGACGCCCCTAAATATATTTCTGGCTTCTTGTGTTCTAGATGTTTCAAAACAAAATTTGAAAAAGGTCAGCTGCGATACCAAAAAATTACTGAACCGTCAACGTTTAGTTTGTCGAGGTTGCTCTTAGGCAGGAAAATTCCTGCTTTATCAGCCCAATCTTTTGAAGAAACAATTCGGCAACAACAGAATACTTCCAGATAGCACTATTACAGGATGTTACTGTTCCAGATTGCAATATTACAGGATGTTACTGAGCCGAGTTGAGGGTTTTTTTTTAACCAATAGCAACTTACCTAAAATGACAAAGAGATGCAATAGCAGCTATACTAGCACAGTCTACTAAATTCCCATCATGGTTTAGAGCATGGACATCAACACGCAATGTCCAAACCTGAAAAAGTAGTTACCGGAAGAAAGATTATTGTACTTATCATTAAACAAACTTAATGATAATGATCCTCATAAATAAGGATCCTCAAAAATCTTTAAGGTAATCAAGAACTATGATTGTTGTCTATTACAATAACGCAAATTATAGTACGACACATACAATCAAACAAATAAGTTTTGTTCACATTAGCTGCTACTGTCTGATGTTTCAACTTTGTTCTACCCTGTCTCACCGTAAGAGTGACCCAAGGAAGGGATGTGTGAGGAACTGGGTTTCAGGTGAGCCTGTTAGTAGTTTAATCAGATACGGCCTAAGCAATGCAGAACAACCTACTTTGTACAAGGATTTTGGGTAGCATGTGAAAACTCTCGTTTCCCGCTCACCCATGTGGGTCACTCTTGGGGTATGACAGGGTATACACAACATTCTTCCATATTATCGACGCTGTATTACAAAATGCTAAATTTGTGTTATTTGATGTTAGTTTAAATAAATGATGACGTATATATGCGTCATGGTAAACTTCTGCCACAGCCCAAAGCCGTAATACGTCATGTAAAAAAATCAAACAGCAGCATCTTACGGTGACAAAATCCAGCAAGAGAGGTCAAAAAAGTACAATCCTGACCACTAGATGGCATCATCTTTCAGTTGCAGCCATCAGTGCAGGATGTATATATACATCATCGGGCCGTGGGTAGATCATGACGTAAATATAAGTCATTGGGCCCTGGAAAACCTGCTAGCCATCTTGGATTTTTGAGTGTGTTTGTAAAACTGAGGTTTTTGTTATAAAATAACTCACTACAATGAATTTGTCATGTACAGTTCCATTATTTAGTTGATTATCTTGTGAAATAATGTGGATTTAGTTAGAATAAAGACATATTATTATTGTGACGTATATATGAGTCACTGGGCTGTGGTAAGATCATCTTTAAAATAGCCCAATGACGTATATATACGTCACAATATCTGACGATATTTTTGTAATAGTCTTCACTTGTTGATAATGTCTACATTAAAAATAATCACCCAAACATGTAATCTTATTGTCCACACCCCTCTGGTTGTGGGTACAGATTGGAAAAAAGCCCTTGGCAGCCAAGGTGGTAATGTTAAGAGGCACTCAACGTCAAAGATGTTAAAGCTTAAGACATGCAGTGTTTACAACACCTGCTTTAAGCAGAAGATGAGAGCTCAACTAGCAAGCTCTAAAGGTGATTCCGGTTGATCGCGCGACGTGATGTCATCTTTCTTTCCCGCATTCCACAATTTCTGTGTGACCGGCGAAAGCGCCAAATTAAAAAAAAAAAAATGGCATCGCCCGGAATTTCGTTTCAGGTTTGGTCGGTCGCCACGAAGCAGCATGCTGTCCTGTGTAGTTAGGATTGTTGAAGTTCATCAAAACACTTAATAGGTTTGTTCAGCTAACCAGATGTAAAATAAAATGCTCTTTTACTTTTAGAGAACTTTCTTCTATTTGCTTATACGCTTTTCACTGCACAGGCTCAAACTGGTAAGGCTGTACAAATTCGTGGCGTTGATGTTTGTAAAGAACCCTATTTACAAATGGTTGCGCAGGACGTTAGGACGGGTCTATTATTTCCTTTAAAACAGATGATGATACAACCCTGCACGGCACGAGCTCACATTATTTCTTGTTGGAAAGGTAACTTAAATAACAGTTGTTTTAATTACTTTAAGGAAAATTGGAAATTAGCCAACAGCAAAAATCAAACACTAGAAATAACGTAGTTCAGTAAGCCACCTTTATGCACTTACGTTTCATCGGAGTGGCATGACCCGGATTCGAACCAGCTACCCAGTTCGCCCCACATGACTTGCATAGCGCCTTAATCGCTATGGCCACATCCTCCACTGGCATAAAGATAACTCACTGAACCCGTTATTAAGGTCACAACCGTGACCAGGGCTCCATTCGACCGAAATTCACTCGCCCATAGACAATGGAGAGGGAAGACAAATCATACACTCACAAGGCCGATGAAACCTAAGTGCATAAAGGTGGCTTACTGAACTACGTTATTTCTAGTGTATGATTTTAGCTGTTGGCTAATTTCCAATTTTCCTTAATATTATTTCCAGCGATTTATGTCTATTTATTAATTTACTTTGGCATAACAAGGTTTTTATGGCATTAGCTAAAGTTAAAAAAAATGGAAAAGTGAGGGTTTGGTTCTTCCTTAAACATCGATATTTTTTAGCATAATTTTAAACAAGTTAAATTTTACTCACAATAAGAATACGCAACACCAAAAAGTTTGTAACTGTCTATCACAGGCGAATTTTCGGTGGCCAATTTTCTGCCTCCTTCTTCAGGCCAAGCCCAGATTCTGTTCACAACAGCAACAAACGTCAACGGAAAAAAACAAATTTGAATTTGGCGATTTTCTCAGTGGGATTTTGCTCCTAAAAAGCGGTACTAGCTGTTGGAGGTGGTGCCCTCTTCCTGTGATGTTGTAAGGAATGGTATAAACTGGATTTCGAGTTGGTGTATCAAGTCTGGGGTGGCAAACTGCATAATTTTTGGGTATGCAGGTGCCTGCTCATTTAACAGAGGGATTTTGTTTTCTTTGCAGTGTAAAATAGAAAGGGATTCCAGTGCTCGCAGATGATCTTCTTTTTCAGAGTTGGGATGCAGAAGCACTTTCGTGCTTTCCCAATCTATGTTGTGTTGGGCCTTAACACTGTGTGCTACAATGGCGCTCTTTTTCAGGTCTGCGTTGGCTGTTGCTTGCATATGCTCCGAGATTCTTTTACAAACTCTGCGTTTTGTTTTTCCCACGTACCCCCCTGGGCAGTCTTTGCAGGGGACCCAGTAGACGGCTGACTTGGTGGTAGGTAGCTGCACTGGGTCATCAGCTGCTCTTCTTTTGTTGTAATGGAAGCAGGTTGGGTTATTAGGTTTAGCACATTTCTCTTTGATCGAGTGTTGTAGCTATGAGTCGTGTCATTTTTGGTGTTCCGTATTCTTATTGTGAGTATTTTCCCTACAACCAAAGTAAAACGGCAGTGATGTCGATCTATAAGAAAGTGAAATTTTACTCTAATATATCGCAAAAAGGTTTTTCGGT
>JAHWFP010097075.1:1753-14694 GCA_023313725.1 Lithobius niger | reverse complement strand
GGGGGGGGGGGGGGAAGAAAAGTGGGAGGCGGAGGAAAGGGGGAGCGTTGTATGTTGGGAGGATACGGACGAAAGAGAAGGGTTCTCCTGTAGTACTAAACCGGGCTTTACGTCTCTCCATCCTTCATGGGTACCTTGCCTGGTGAATGACAACCCGAGCAGGACAAGACGCCGATCCAGTTCCCTAAAGGTTTTCCTCTTTGGTTCATGGGTCCCTCTCTTACTTGGGGGGTGATGAAGCGAGGCCAGTGGCTCAGCAAAGAACCCACACCACCACGCTGGTAGCCATTGATGCTGCTCAATGGGTAACGGAGAACGATCTTGGCGTTGGTGCCCAGCTCCCTTGGTTTCCCTCCTCTGTGCACTGCTGAAACGAATGAATCTTATGTCCTTCGGTTTCGCTCCCCCAACGACCCCCTCCTACTTTCTGCATTACAATTTCCCCCCCTCTTCCTTATGCCTCACACACATTTATCCCCCTCTTCTACCTTTCGTAAGCGTTCTTAGAGTCGTGTTGTGTCGCGGTTCTTACTATAGGCCTAAACTTGAGCGGTATCCCCTCTTCGTCTCCTTCCCTTTAATTCTAAACAATAGTTTGTTGGGTGTTGTAATATAGGGGCCACTACAGAGGACCGTCGTGCATTCTCTTTTCAGAGGAAGGGTCGACGGGGAGGGGGGGGGGGGGGACACGGCGTCGCGACAGGAAAGGGTGTAGGACAAAGGTCGTATCCACTTATAATTAGCAGTAGAAAGGATAGTGGGATTGGAGTCGGTGGCTGAAAAGGGACTAATTGTTGTGTCGTCGTATTCAGACCATGTAGCGGAGAGTAGTGCATAATTCACTAGACTCCCTCCGAGTCAGTTCAGCAAAGTTCTGCAGTGGTGAAAATTGCAAATGAGCTGTTGGGAGTATTGAACTTGATGCTGTGTTTTTTTTTTTTTAGTACACTGCAGTGCTTGCTTATTTTTATGCTCATCTTGTTTGCTTGTCGTATATTTGAAGCATTTAAGTCAACCGAAGCAAAATTTTAAGTATATAGACTCGCTCGATTTTGAACTTTGCCTCCAAAATTTTTAAAAGAAAGATTTCCAATATGGGATTAAGTGCGGTAACCACCAATCACAGCAAAGTCAATAGAATATATACAGGGTGTAACAAAAGGTCGTGTCCAAACTTAGGTGACTAATTCCTTAGGTCAAACTAAGAATATAATGCATATAAACATTTGGCCAAAAACGTCTTATTCTTTGGTTATCGCATGAAGTAATAACCCAAATTCTAACTGCCCCATCTGCAGATTGCAAACACAAAATCATGATAGGGTGAAATCGTTCCTACTACTGAAGGTAGTGAACTAATGGTGTCAAGAGTTTCAAAGTCGGACTAAAGGAAAACCATGGAATTAACGTCGTCTGCAGGGCATTTGCAGACCTGCTCTAACGCTCAGGGAAGGATTTTTGACGAATTATTGTGAACCATCTCGCATTGCTGACAAGGACTCGTCACAATATCACCGAACGTACAGTAGCTGGACTATTAAATCGACGCAAACCTCCAATACTGTAGTAAGAGATGGACAACACATTCCAACAGCACTAGACCAATAATCCAGCTGATGCACGTTCGTGCGTAGAGTTAAGTGATTCCCTTTGATCCAGTAGTAGTTTTATCGGCCTTTTCCTATTTCACAATGTTTTCCTATTTTAGTTTCAACCTGTGCAGGACTGATGTTCGCGTTTAATAGTTCGCGTTATTAAAACCTCTATGGTATTATCAGTCCTACATTAACACCGACTAACGAAGTTTTCGAACAATTGTTGCTTCCCCTCCAGGAAAAATTGTTTGGCAATAGAGATATTTTTATTTTAGTCTGATTTTGACTCTTTAACAGTTTGTTCTCTACCTTCAGTTCATTGTCTTCATTCACTACATTCCTATTCTGATTTGTTTTTGCTATAGCCAGAGCATGGGCGGAGGTGGGGAGGCGGAGCTGGAATTTGGATTCTTAATTCATGCGATAACCAAAGAAGAAGACGTTTTTGACCAAATGTTTATATGAATTATATTCTTAGTTTGACCTAAGGAATTAGTCACCTAAGTTTGGACACGACCTTTTGTTACAAGAAGAACCGGGGGACTAGAGCCGCCGCACACAGGTATAGACTTAAAACTTATCAAAAGGTTTAAGTCTACAATTTATGCTTGGTTGGTTGGGCGGTTGCAGGAGCGACATAAAGGAGATCCCGTAAGCTTCGTCGGAGTGTCCGAGATAATATTGTCGCGTGTTCCATCTCTCGATCTCTGGGTGGTGACCTCACGCGGCCAAACGTGGAACAACTAGTCGGAACTATTATCTGAGATACATGTCTTAACAGGGTTCCCATCAACTTGGAGAACCTTGAAAACTCAGGGAATTTAAACTACGTTTGAAACTCAAGGAATTCTCCGATTTTTTCCACAAAAAAACCTGGAAAACTCGGGGGAGGGGGGAAACAAAGCCACATTTTTTAGGAGTAGTCCTAAGTGGCATTAAACGTATTCTGTTAGGACACTGTGGTAAAATAAAAGTCATCCTTGTACTTCTGTATTAATACCTAAAAGTTCACTAAATCGAGCTACTCTTTTGCACTCAGTGAGCCGTAAAAACAAGTAAAACTTCATGGTAAAATGTGTGGAAAGATTTCCTTCCTGCAATTTTGGTAAATAACCTGGCAATTAGCCCCAATTACCATGGAAAGCTCCTGGGAAATTATTTCAGTATTTTGGTGTGAACCCTGTTTAACCCAGTAGATTGAACCCAGTACAGTGAAAGAATGTTGGTCGTGTTACGATTAGTTCAGGCATGCGGTGTGGTACCTGCGCACACACAACAGCGTTCCACGAAAATGAAGCGGTGAAGCAGATGCTTTCTTCAAGCCAAGGCCGACTGGGGTAGAAATCGCTCGTTCCGCCTCTTGACCCAACGCCAACTGACACACGTCACGCAGGAAGGTGAAATAGCGTTTGCTGTGGTAAAATAAGGGGTTCAGCGATGTTGAATCTTCTGGCCTGGATGCGGGAAACGAAGCGCACTGCTTCTTTCCCAGACGAACTTCTGACAAAGAATGGAATACGAAGCGATTGCTACAAAATGGACACTCCCACGTCCTACGGACGTATAAGCATTTATTTGCTCCTGGTGCTCGGCCGTATACGCCTTCTCTTCATTTATCTTCTCCTCTGCAAGTAAGGGAGGTCAGGCGAAAAAGTTGGAGACGAATGATCACCATTATCTAGGCAATGCCAGACATACTGTAAACTCCTCCCCGCTTCTCCACCACACTCTTCTTCCCTTTGACTCTTTGGAAACTCTGTTCTGAAAGAAAATAAAACATTCTTCGTTTGCAGCTTAAATAAACAAAATAAATTTAATTTAATTTAATTTTGTTAAAATTTTCTTGGATAGGAGAGTGGCCTGTCCGAGTTCTTCACCGACGTAAATTATAACAAATTACAAACAAACAAGTAACCCTCCCCCTCCCTCTCACTCCCTCAATTTTCAAGATTTTTTCGTTTGCAGCTGTTGGCCCATTCTTGATTTTGTGACGGTCGTACACCACTCAAATTACGATTGCCACTGTACGTTTTCGGAAATTGCATCCTACAAATCATCGCATTTAATTCTGTAATCTTCCTCGAGGGTCTAAAACACGATAAACGTATCGGCGTGAATTTTGAGGCTTTCCGCCCAAGGAAGGATGCACATTTTTGATCCATCGTGATCCTGTATTGTGCTTGATGGGCATTGGCGTAAATAACTATTTTTTTCTGAAGGAGAGGTTGGGGGAAATTTTACGGCACTCCTCCCTTTACGTCCTTCTTGAATACGTAGGACCTATTTAATTTTGTCGTACGATTATGTTTCGTCATTCCCCCCCCCCAAACTCCCTCCCTCCCCCCGTTATTTACGCCACTGATCGTTGCGGGATTTCCACAATGAGCAATTGATTGAGCATTCAGGTATATTGATTAAATAAAGAGTTAATTCGGTTATTGAGCTCTTTTCTAAACCACACCTCATGGTATTTTTACAAACCGCACATGATAAATTTTAGCTAATACAGTGCATCTTCACGAAATTCGCCCCCGCTATTTCGTTTGCCGGCCATTTTTTAACGGTCGCTTATTGTGACACACAACAACTTTTTTTTCTACGGACACAAAACTTTTATGAAACCGGGAACAAGACGGCACACTTGACGTTTTTGTTTGTAATCCGTGTACCTTTTTTACGGCTATGGTGCCGCGCTATAAAGGTTTATGCATGCAGTCGATTGTTGCATGCACGAAGAATGGATCTGGAGTTTGCTGAGTGGCATTGTTCCCTAAATACAATGGTTAAAATAATGCAAAACAATCAAAATGTTCGATTAGGGTCCCGTAACTCCGGAATGGATCGACCAATTGAAAAAGTGGTCCCTGTAAGGTTGAAGCCCAGGGAAATTTCTGGCTCAGATCATGTTTCAGATTTTAGGTAGGTGCGGTAGTTTTTTCTGAAACCGTGTCAGCCAAGAAGAACAAGAACAAGAACCAGAACAACAACATCAAGAAGTGAACAGTTTTCAAATTTATGTGTGGATTCCTACGTTTACTCTTGCACGGAATTGCATAAAAGTTGGTGTAAAGTTTGGAAAAGTTGCTATCTACATACTATCTGGCCAAGTTTGGTCGAAATATATTGAATAGAAACGGAGAAATTAATAGTTTTAGTTTTGCTGGAGAGAGGACTTCAATCATATATATTCACGGCTATCGCCGTGTATGATATATCAATAGAATTGCGTATTCCCGCCAACCTCTGAGCTGCACCCTCGTTGTGAATAATCCCGGACAGATGCCAAAAGAAGAATCTGGGGAAAGGAAGAAAAAAAAAAGACTTGTTCCTCGAATTTAAAATTGTTTAGATTACGGAAGTCCAGTCTTCCATTTATTTGAATTTTTCAAACCCTAATAGTGGCCAAGCAGGTTTTAGCTTTTCAGAAAAAGAAAAAAAAAAAAAGTAGAAGTGTCCCTCTCCCAGTGGCCATGCGTGGACACGCATACACAATCGACGGTAGGTATATTGGGAAGGAGGGAGACCAAGAGACCAAGGACCTTAGCGGTTTTTTTTTTCAAACGATAGAAGAAATATAAATATACGGGTGGGTTTTTCGGTTCCTTTCGAATTCAAACTAGGACCCCCCCACCTTATTTTATTTATTGAAAAGGCACGCCACCTTTTTGTGTGCCCATGTTTGCAATGTGCTTGATGGATGTCATACTTCACCGATTGCAACTCTACTGCTTGAAATGTAACGAATTGTATCCGGGTGATGGATGGCGGCGACTGGGGCAGCGAGAAGGGAAGCATTTCTTTAAAAAGTAAAAAAAAAAATACCATACATAAATACGAATGCATGGGGAAAGTGCAAAATACCAGCTGCTGAAGTTTTTTTTTTTGAAGAAAGCTTAGTTTTAGAATCTGCGTATGGCTTCCAGCCATGACCCCAATAAACACGTTTATTCCTGTTGAAAATTGCGCTGGTTACTTTTGCACCTACGGTAATAAATATCATCACAAAAACCAAAACTGGTAAAAGGGACCACCAAGTTCCGAATGGTGCGGCCCTTCAAAGGAGTGATATCAACACACCAAAACATTCGCCAAGCTAATCTCACCGACTAATATAGTTCGAAGATGACAGGAAAACTACAACATGCTGCTTTCGGTAGCAATGTTCAAGTTTTCATTGTACGTCAAAGTATTATTCGGTGCGATTAACTTGGCGAATGTTTTGGTGTGTTGATATCACTCCTTTGAAGGGCCGAACCATTCAGAACTTGGCGGCCCCTTTTACAAGTTTTTAATTTTGTTATGATATCACTTTTTTTTTTTTACTTGTGTATTAGACTCAACTCAACTAGCCTGCAGATGTGTAATAAAGTGCCACGTCAACAATAGCTTGAGTGGCCATTTTCTTTGGCAACGTTGTTTAGATTTGTGATGACATAGTAGCGTGTGTCTAGATATGGCTTGAATGGGAACTTGAGGCCTCTGGTCGGCTTTTTCCAGCGCAGTTCGGTTTCCGAAGTAAACGTGGGGCGCAGGATACTATCCTTTATACGGAGTCTAGCATCCGTAAGTTCATGGGCGGTTGGTGAATTTGTTGTAGACGCTTTTCTCGACATTAAAGCTGCATACAACATGGTTGATATTCAATGGGTTGGTTTTGCTCTTCATGAGCTGGGTGTCAGCACGCAACTTACACGTGCTATTATGGATTTGCTTGGCGAGAGGACCTTTGCAACTAGGATTGACTGGCATTGGTCAGAGACGCGGTCTACCGATAGAGGCCTCCCGCAAGGAAGTTGCTTCAGCCCGATCATGTTTGCAGTGGTGCTGAATACTGTTTTGGTGAGTTTGAACGCGTCGGCTAGGGTTGTTGAGTACGCAGATGATGTTGCAGTCATTGTGACGGGTGAACATTTGTGCACCATGCTACGTGTTCTGGAGAGCACAATTGCCAAAGGTGTATACCTTTTGGCATCGAGGGGAATGGTCCTCTCTGCGGCGAAGACTGTTTTGGTGATCTTCTCTGGGGGTTCTGCTCTGGCGAGGTCCATTACAGCTGGTGATTCGTTAGTGGATGCATCAAATTATATCAGATATCTGGGTGTGCATCTGGATCCCACCTTGTCCTGGCAGAAGGAAGTCTCCACTGTCAAGGAGGCTGTGTCGTCCCGGCTCCCGATCCTTAAGTCCCTGACGACCAATTGTCTTGTTGCTAGATGATTGGTGGTGACCTCTATCTACAGGTGGTATGTCAGGACGAGTGTGGCTTTTCACCTGCCGTTCCTCGCCTCTGTGGGAGGGTTATTGGGGGGATTTAGGAATCGATTAATGACTGCCTCCAGTAGTGGTACAGTAGTGGGCGTTCTGCTATCAACCCCCGCCCTGGCTCTACAGGTGAAGGCGGGTGAATGCCCTCTGTATCTCAGAGCCAGGGAACTGCTGTGTGTCTGCGTGCTGTCGCGAGGGGCAAGGATGACCCGGTCGCTTGCTGTTTGTCGGAGTTCATGGTGTTGAGCGAAGACAACAGCGGTCGTCTTGGGTCGCTCGGTCTGGGCGCATCCGTGTTGCTGCGCCACCCTCCTCAGGGGTTTCTGGCACCCAGTTGTATGGCCCCTTTTCGGCCTTGGGTCTGGAGTGGGGTGGTCACAGCTGTTTTTGATGTTGTGCCGCACCCAGGGGTTGCACGCATTTACTGTGATGTGTCATTCCACAGTGAGCAATGGATAGGAAGGGGGTGGAGTTTTCGACCCGGAACTTCGTATGGGAAGGTGCTCTTCCTTGCCAGAACTGCCTTCGGCCTTCTTGGGAGAACTGGTCACTCTGTTCTTTGCCCTTGATGAAGGACTCGATCTAGGTTTCCTGTTTTCGCCTTGTTTTCAGACTCCACGGCCAGAATTGCATTCTTGAGGCGAACGTTTGCCACTCTACGCGTGGAGCTTCCTGTTGCTGTTGAGATTGGCAGGAAGTTGGGGGTAGCCCTGCGGAGGGATGTCGACATCTCCATCCATCCTGTGGGTGCCTGGTCATTCTTGTGAGTTTGGAAACGAGGTTGCGGGTGGGTTGGCAAAGGAGGGCTGCGATAGTAGTGTGAATGTTGTGTGTTGCCCTGTTATGCCACGGGACTTGCGTCCGGTGCTTCGCTCTTTTTCCCAGCAGGCATGGCAGGTTGTTTGGGATGGTGGGCACACTGGTCGGCACCTTTTTGAGGTGCATCTCTTTCTGGAGAAGATTTCGTGGAGGGATGCGTAGCTTTTCACCAGGTTGTTCACGGGACATATTTTACTGTGGTCGCACATGTTCTGGCTGGGCTGGTGTGCTGATCCAATCTGTGCCTGTGGGTCAGGAGAGGAGACTGTGTCTCACTTTCTCTTTTCCTGCCTGTTGTGGGCTAGGTTTCGGATGCATTCGGTTTTCGGCCCTGGATGGTCGCTCAGCAAAGCTCTTGCGTTGGTTGCTCGTTGGAAAGGGTTTCGGAAAGCGGGAAAGGGAGTAGTTGTTTTTTGTAACCGAACTGGTCGTTTTGGTGGTGGGAGAGGTTAGTGTTGCTTGTTCAAGCTCTCGTATGAATAAATCAAATCAAAATCAGTATACACGCTGTCATTGTACGAACCTTGGCCGTCCAATCAGAGATGATGCCGTCAACATTAATAATGGTTATAACAATACTTTCGTACTTACGCGCCCTCCTACGCCATTCCCATTACACCCTCCGGCTGTAAACCAGAAAAGGTATGCAGTTCGTATCGTACTGCAACCATTCGTCCAGTTTCATAGCTGAAAGCCTTGCCACTCTCCCTGTATTGGTGAATAATCACCCAATGGGAATTAACTAGGATATGACTAGTGGTAGCTAGCTAGGTAGAATTAGCTAGTAAAACATTTGCAACGTTATTGAGGGTCGATTTTGCATTGACAGCCGCTTAGTGGACATTCCTACACGAGTTAATTTTTGTCAGGTGGCTTTTGCACCGCATACTTATTTTTCCCCAAGTACCTGAAATGTCCCTAATATGCTTCAGGATATAAGACACTTACGTTACAGCGCCTCGCTGCAATGGTTAACGTTCTTGACAAGACGTTTGTTGCCTAACTTGGCGTGAGGTGGTGAGCAGATGTGTAAAAAATATCGGTTGTGCTGCGATTTATTCCATTCCAAGCACGCGTCAATTCAACAGCAGCGGCGTTGTTTTAACGACCTAGAAGCACGAGGAGTGTTGTTTCTCAAGCCACGGCCTACTGGAGTAGAAGTTGCATGTCTTGCCTCCCAGCTCCACGCACGTTCCTGCCAAGTTAAGGTCTCTTAGCAGTGCTACGGTAGAATACGGCAATGTTAATTCAACTGGATCGGAGCCTGGAAGCTAAATCTACTGTTACTCTCCCAGACGGTTGGGCAAGCGGTCGAATACCAAAGCAAGAGTTGAAGCACGGATACTCCACATCCTAAGAACGTACACATTTGTAAACTCGTGCCTAGATTTACTGTCCTTCCCATAGTCTGACTGTTGCCTAACTCAGTGTCTTGGAACAAAATGAAATTAAACTAAAGTAATACCAGAAAAAAAACACTCTTATGTAACCGGTTCACAACAAAACATACAATAAAAATACTTTAACACCGAGTCAGATCAGTATTGTCTCTTCCAACTGCTGGTTGATGGTGCTGTCACAACACGTTCTGAGAGTGCGTTCCAAGAATTAATGGCTCTCACAGTGAAGCAAGACTGTCCAACAATGGTGCGGATTCGTGGTTGCGTCAACTTCATGCTATGTCTTCTGGTCTGTACGGCCATAAAAAAACTGGTTGACAGGCAAAAGCAGTCATGTAGACAGAACTTGACGAATCTTGATATGGTCACCTATCAACAAGGGCTGCCCGGTCAAGCCTTTTCAAACGCTCTTCATAACGCAAACCCTTCAGTGAAGAACAGTGCCTGGGTGACACTAAAAAAGCCCCTGAACATTAACTCGTCTCAACAAATTTTTAAAAAAATAAATTAATAAAATTATAAGATGGTTGAAAATCATGGGTGGTCTCCTCAAAGTAGAATTCAGGGCACTGTTCATTCAAAAATTTCAATATTTCCGCCCGCTCATGGGGGCCATATTGACGAGTAGAGGAGGCCGGACGCTCAAAACAAGTGTTCCGCAAATGGGAGCCGTCATTAAGCGCACCAACAGCGAACACAGCGAGCGGTCATTAATCACAAACATAGCGCCATGATGGAACACTTGTTTTCGGGTCCGGCCTCTTGTGTTTATTCGTCTGTGTTTCTGTCTGATGACTGGCCCCCAAGCGGGAGGAAATATTGCAAATGTTTTCATAAATACTGCCCTCATTCCTACTTCGTGGAGTCAAATCATCATTTTTTCAGCCATTTTATACTGCAACAAAGCACTTAACCGACCCCCAGTGTACAATTAGATGGTAACGGGAGGCAAGACGGGTAGAAGTGGCAGACGGCGCCATCTCTAGACGCGAAGTGGCGAATTCGTAAAAATTACAAATATAAAAAAAAATTAAACAAATAAAATAAAACCGAAAACTGGTAAAGACTAAGTTGAAAATGCTTCGGCCTCTCAAAGGAGTGATATGAAATTAATATATTGAAAAAATGGTCACTCAAGCTATTGTTGACGTGGCACATAATTACACATTTGTAGGCCAGTTGAGTTGAATCTAATACACAATTTAAAAAAAAAGAACTGATATCATATCAAAAATCAAAACTGGTACCCGCCAAGGTCCAAATGGTTCGGCCCTTCAAAGGAGTGATATCAACACCCCAAAACATTCGCCGAGTTAATCACTCCGAATAATACTTCGGACGTTAAATGAAAACTTGAACATGGCTGCCGAAAGTTGCAATGTTCTAGTTTTCATTAAACCTTCGAACTATTAGTCGATGCGATTAACTTGGCGAATTTTTTAGTGTGTTGATATCACTCGTTTGAAGGTCCGCACCGTACGGAACTTGGCGGTCTCTTTTACCAGTTTTGGTTTTTGATATGTTTTAATGAGTTACGGGAGGCAAGACGGGTAGGTGTGGTAGGTGACTCCATCTCTTGACGCGAAGTGGCGAATTTGTAAAAATGACAGTGTGTTTCCAAAGTCTTGCAAGTAAATAACGGCGGTGCGCAGCAAACTTCATCGATTTGACGTTTTCTCACTGCGTTGTGTAAGGCACCGATGGGTCGAGCATCTCCGACGACGTTGATTTCAAATGCACGCCGAGTTGTTATTACGTCTCGCTGTTTACGTGAATGATGTCCATTTTTTTTTTACTACTGTTATTATCCTTTTTTTTTTTTTCAAGTTAAAACGGACCACGTAATTCGTTCCACTGAACGTAAATGCGTGGGAAAGTTTTGAGCCATTCATTCCAGCACGCCAATTTTCACTTTTTACCGAACATTCCTTGTTTTAAAAGTGTGCTATAAGTGGAACGTCGTCGAAAAAGTAGTATAGCGTAATCCTCAATTTCTCAGTTGAAAAAAATTCTGCGGGATAGGTGTAATATTTTTTATATATACATTTTTTATTTCCTGCATGAGCTGTTGAATTGGTCGACTGCCCACTCCGTTACGTATATGGCGGGCGATTGCAGTAAGCACCGTAAGTCTTTTTTTTTTGGGGGGGGGGTTTATCCAAGGAGACCACATGGCCCTGCTAGTTTCACAAATCTTTTCTTCAACACCCCGCCTCTCCCCCCACGGCCCCACGGCCAGTTATTACTGGAAAACAGACACAAGGTAATCTGCTCGAGCATCTATATAGTATGTACTGGTCATACGTCTTTACCTGATCAGACAAATTTATTAAACAAAAGCTATGCTAGGTACAAACACACAAAACCAAGCTTAACTCAAAGGTTTTTTTTTTTTTTTTTTTGCACTAGGTTCGGTTGGCGTTACAATCGCCCAGAAACCAAAAATAGCGTCGTTACTGGAGAAATCTTACGGCGTGCTGTGGTGGCACAAAAAAAAAAAAAAAAAAAAATGATAATCAATTTATGGAACCTACAGTCAAGAAAGACTTGTAACTTAATTTGCTGGTGCTCTTCGTTGCACCACAGTTGAAACAATGTCAGCTATTTCAGTTGTTTCAACAAGATGGTGCGCTGCCACCGCACTGGGTGTTGTGTGATCGCGGATTCCTCTATGAAACCTTCCCCGGCCAATGGATTGTGAGGGATGGTCAGACAGCATGGCCACCCACGTCCCTGAATTTTCTTGTGGGGGGTGTGAAAGCAGTGTACAACATTAAAGCAGTAGACGACAGGATGACAGCTGCTGTCGCAGCAGTAACTGAAGTGATGTTTAAAGTCTAAACCTAGTGGAAAAAAAACTTTATGAGTTGAGCTGTTTTGCAGAAAACCGTATGTTTGTATCTGGCATAGTTTATGTTCAATACATTTTTTTAATCGGGTAAAGACTTCATTACCACCCTTTGCAGTGTATTTGGTTTAACGAGGATGGTGGTGCGGACGGGGGAAGGGGGGGGGGCGTTTTGGCCAGGGTTAGGGGTGGTTATGACTAACCAACCCAAAGCAGCAATGCGGATTGGTGAGCGTGTTCATTCTTTTTACGGCAATAATGAAATAGGGGGAGCAAGTTCATTCTTGGCACGGTAGCAATGAGCGAGGCGAACGAACGTGTTCATTCTTTGCTCGGTAGCCATGAAAACAGCGAGCAGCCGGCAATGTAAAGGGTAATCTTGGTTAGTAGTACCAATCAGTAACAATATGAGAAATATTACTGGACAGCAAGATCAGCTAATAAAAAATAATACGAAATAAAAAAAAGAAAAAAAAAAAACACTTGGTGTCGTTAAGAGTATAAATTTCCGTACGAAGGAGAAGTAACGAATGCTAATTGAGCATCTGACGGGTTACGTGATCACCTGGATCGTATATTAATTGCTTGACCGGTGCACCATTTTTCGATTCGTCGTCTTTACTTAAGCCGCTAAAAATTAATGAAGTGGTTCTCGGGAGCGCACGCATGGGTTTTATCTTAACGGATGAAACGTTTTTTATGCCACTGTCTAAAAAAAAAAAATCCAATCGCGCATCAGCACTTTCAACAAACAGTTTTGGAGCCGGTGACCACTTCAGCTCTCTGCCCCATCCACACGATTGCCTCGAAACGAATCTAAGGCCCGTATTCTGAACGCTGACTAAAACTCGTATTTGACTTGAAATGACGTCACACCTATTTAGTGCCATTCACCGCCAGAACATCTTTTGGATACGTTTGGAAGAAATCGGGTGGTGAATAGCGCTTAAGAATTCACCACCCGATTTCTTCCAAATGTATCCAAACGAAGTTCTGGTGGTAAATGGCACTAAA
>JAHWFP010097069.1:0-23382 GCA_023313725.1 Lithobius niger | reverse complement strand
CCATCTCTTGTGCAAGAGGTCCCGGGTTCGATCTTGAACTGAGCCACGCCTGCCATTTTCGGGAAGAGTAGATGGACCCTGTGATGCCTCATGCTCATGTCAATTTTGGCACTTAAAAGTTCTTAGAAATTTTTGATTGGATTTATCTATCAAAATTGTTCCTCTCGTCTGCTGGCGCCATGGCTTCTGCTGGGAACGCATCAAACCTGTTCAAAGTCTTCCTTATGAAATGTGACTGAATCATAGTAAAGTAATTGGCGACGTGAGGTAACCTAGGTTGAGGCTGGGACAATTGGAGGAAAAGAATTATTACGAGGCCAAAACTGTTCACAAGCCGAACAAAGTAGCCATCAAGTGCAAGTTAAGACGAAATCACGACGTTTCGGTTCCTAGTTCGGAACCGTTTTTAAGTGAAGGATTTTAGAAACATGTCAAGCAACAGAAAAAATTAAAACACACCGCAACAGTTAAATACATCATGACTATAAGCCTTACAGCATGTCTTATGGATGTAAGGTACCTTACTAAAAATAAAACTAGGGCGTCATAAGGTTACACTGTCGACAAAATGGAGCAAAGCGAAGAACCTACCAACAAACCAAACAAACAAAGTAACAAACCACCAAACACACGAACCACCAAACCAAAGGGTTTCAAAGGGTTTAACGAGCACCAAACCAACCAACCTACAAACAAACAAACGAACGAATGATACACTGGCCACAGGGCACAGGCAGTTTGAGACTGCATTGTGGCTCAACTTATCAGTTGCTTTAGGCATCTTATTTCTTTGCGTATTTGCTTTCGTAGAGCTGGATGGCGTTGTTTCTCAACAACAGGTCCGACTTAATTTTTTTTTCACAAACCGCCATCAATGTGCAAAATTAGGTTTTAATTTATGCAGTCGTTATTCCGTAATGCATCAATTAAAACCAACAAACAAACAAATCAAAAAACCATCACTGCCACAGTAGACATTATGGAGAAGGCTATGCTTTCTTTGCTGTTTGGTTGGGCTTCCCGCTTCTTTCTTCCAAACATTACTTAAATGAGCATGAGACATAGGTGTAATCCACTTAAAACCAAAACTGGTATAAGGAAGCCGCCAAGTTTTTAAAAAAGTTCGGACGTTGAAAGTAGATATATCATTCAACCAAGGAAAGGACGCTAACGTAGCCAGCTACTTAGCCAGACGCA
Source organism: Lithobius niger (assembly GCA_023313725.1). NCBI lineage: Eukaryota > Metazoa > Arthropoda > Chilopoda > Lithobiomorpha > Lithobiidae > Lithobius > Lithobius niger. The sequence continues at coordinate 22,185 of JAHWFP010097069.1, read as the reverse complement.
TAATTATTAAAATCATATTGGTTTAAACTAATATTGCATATGCTAAATTCATTTTAAAACACAAAACCCCCAGTAAAATTAACATTTTGCCTTGTACTGTCTAAACGATAAGAGACATCTGCTTGCGGTTAAGACCATTAGAAAGCTGGTGAAAAGGCTTTCAAAATGGTTTATTCAACGTCCAAATCGGTCGACGAGAAGTAAAAATATCTTCAATTTTGTTTATTACCAATTATCTGAAAACTGCTCATGACGTCATGCTTTTATCGGGAAAACTAATCAGAAAGAAAGAAACTATGACCTGCCAAAATTAATTTTTCTATTGGCTATCAAGTTTCAAAATACGGTTTAAATTGATGCGGTGATTCTTGTGCCGACCAAACTGCTCATGACGCCATAGTTTGATTGGGACAACCATCAGAAAGAAAGAAACTTCGACCTGCCAAAATAACCTTTGCATGAAAAAAGACCATGACGTCATAAACAAACTATGACCTCTTTTGGCATCCTGGCTCGTGGCTTTTGGCCCATTTTGGCACCCTTTGTTATTCATCAACAACACGTCCGATTCCGGATTTTCTTTTTTACGAACCATCTCTAGGTGTACAGCTATCAATGTCCAAAATCTGGTTTTAATTGATGAAGTGGTTATTTCGTGATGCGGTAACAAAGGTCACATTTGAGTGTATTCAAATAGGAGCTCCACTATAGACCTTCGGCCTCGCTTCGTCTCGCCTCGCCTTGCCTCGCTTCGCTTCTCGGATCGCGGGAAGAAACATTTTGGGGTATTGAACGTAGTATTGGTATTGCCACAGTAGGTATTGGATGTTCAGGATCTACTCTATAAGAACGACTACAGCATAAAGTAGTAGAGATATTGTAAGGTCGTACAGGTAGTCAAGCTACAATCATAAACGATCGTCCATGACCCCGCGCTCCTTTATATAGTGCAAGGCAGCCAGCCTAGAACAATCTAGCTGTTTCTCTATCCAGATATTTCCAGAAGCTTCGTTGCGCAATAGTTATTTAATCCAGACCCATCTTGAAGCATTTTTGGGAAGCACGAACACGAACTGGGTTATCCGCCTCACGACGATGAAAGGGACAATTTAGCTGGGAAAAGCCAAGTGGAAAACCCAGAAAAACGCTTTATCACCCAGTTTAGACGAACTCAGTCCTATACAACAATGCTTGTAACAATGCAGCAAGCTTGATACCTTCATTCCAGGCCTGGAGTACTGAGATCGACAAAGGACCAGCACGCGCACAACAAAGAACGAATCGTGCCGACGTTCTTTTGCTCAGAAAGCAAGACAATCCGACTGTGCGTGCAACAATGTTTGCACAAAAAAGGAATGCCGATATTCTCCTTCAGCGAACAAAGACGATGTTGCAATGTGAATGCGTTTTTCAATTGTTACGCGACTGGGTGATAACCACTCCTGGTTATCTGCCCGAAGCCCTAAGGCCGCTGCGGGGCCTCGACATTGTTAATCTCAGTACTCGGAAGGCGGGTAATAACCTATACATCCCTAGATATTGTTGTAACAATAAGAGGCATACGGAACAATGTCTTTGGGAATCGCTTTGAAGGTCATTAGGCCCAGAGGATTCGACCAACGACAATGCTGCGTAAGTGCACTAGTAACAACTAAGGTTCAGGATGCAAGGGAACGGTGTCCCAGCGCGGTGAAAAACAAAGCAAGGGAGCTTATTATCTCCTTTACTGATGTCTTTCGGTTTGTCTGTCAATCAGTCGTTCTGTCTCCCTACTAACGTTTGAACCCATGCCGATTCATTTCGGCTTTTCTGCATGCATTCTTTGCTTATTTGTGGATGTCAGTTTGTTAATCAGTAATTAAAATTGGAGAAGGGGATGCGCGGAGATTTTGGCACTCAAATATCAAATTAATCACACATAATAAACGCAATAATCATAAATTCTGTAATCATTATTGTTTAAGAAAATTAATCAGAAATTAATGAACCTACAACTAAAAGACTTGAAACATAAAACGAAACCCAAAAGCACGCGCTTCACGTCGTCTTTCAATTAATGGTTATAAAGACTATTGTTAAACAAATTCACCGAACACGCCCACTAAATTGTCGCTCTCATCGTCTACAGTGGATAAGATAACCCGAATAGGGTTCGGTTCCCTTAAGTAAAACAAGCGGCTGCAGTGACTGCCTAGTTGCGACCCGTCTTCTGTATACTTCCAACACTTTCGGGCCACTTCCACTTCATACTTCTGGTTTTACTTATTCATTTTAATTATTTTTTGGACGCCTAATGTAATGGTGAAAACCGTTTGTTTCAATCTGGTAGCGTTCCGTAGATGATGGGCTCATTTGTCGGCCACTTCTGACCTTCCAGCCTCTTTCGGACCACCTCCAACGAAAATGTTGAGGCGCACACCTCTATCACGCACTGCAACAGTGATCTCTATTATATAATCTATAAAAGCAGTAATCATCTCAATTGCCGGTTAAAATGTGTTTTAGGCCTAGTTGTTGGTTTTAAGCTTATTATTGTCAGCTTTTAGGCCTAATATTTACCTGCCCGTTTTAATTTCGTAAGAATAAGCTAACAGAGAATTGGGTTTGAGAGTAGGTCTATTCACTCATACAACATGGTATCGAGATGCTAATGTGTGTCGTAACGAAATCCTTTTGTTTTGTTTTTTTAGGCTGCATCGTTTCCTGTAGTGGTTAAATGCGACGACCAAATGTTATTATTTCATTGAGTAACGTCGAAAAAGCCTACTAGGTTTAAGAAAGCAACAATGTATTAATTTTCCGTATTTTTTTTAAGTCCACTTGACTACCACTAAAAAAGGCGACGGACGGACGGACAAGGTCGTTGTTTTCCCAGCTTTCGCTGTACAAAGAGGCTAAAACAACAGTAACAACAACGAACACACCAGCCTAATTATTATGAGTGTTAAGGGGTTTTAATTTCAATTAAAAAAAAAAAAGACATAGGCCTAAATGGTGAAATTTGGGGGATTATTTCCCGGATCCCGGTGTTAGGCGAAACTAATCCCAAAATTCCCCAAATTATAATTTCGGTCTGGAACTGAGCGCCCTGAAAGTAGTGTCTCACGTTTCTTTGTTTTTGTAATTTTAAATGCTTATTTTCGTGTTTAAGTTTGTTGCTTTTTAAAGATGCGTATTCACCGATGGACAGGGTGCAGCGTCTAGCGCCGTCTACCGTTATTTAGTTCTATGTAGCACTTAATTTCAACAGGAATGCGCAAAGAAATTTCTTTTTACACAACAAACTAGCCACGTGTCTCCTTAATTATTGAGTGTAAAGTTGGTGCGTCCACGTGCACCAGGGAGCAAGCGTTCAAGGTTAACGATATCATCGTCACTAGATGGCGCCCATCTAGCGGTTCAAAATCTGCGTTTCAGAACGGTCGATGTATAGAAAAAAAGCGCCCATGATGTCGTTAGGTTCAACTTTACCGCTTGCTTCCTGGTGCACTTGTTTGTTCCGCAAAAATAAATTTATTTGTGTGTTCCTTCGCCTGTTGAAAGTAACGGCTAGACAGAACTATATACCGACAAAATGGCTTGTCATTTGGTAGCGATCCCCTTTTCAGTTGAACAAGCCCCAAATGAGGTGTTCGTGGCCTAAAACTAAGAATGTTCATACTCACATTCATTACTGGTGTATTTCCCGTAAGGGGGCACATTTTTGACGAAAGATTAAAATATCTCCCCAGCATGAGGAAGTTCATTTGGAGTCAGCCTAGTGACCTTTTTGATTAAAACATTACGTGTGGAAAATGTGTAACTTTCTCTTAAACAGATTTGGCCTTGTATCGTGTTTGTTTACCAATCTCTTTTCTGGCATCTTCCGTGTAGCCCATCCTCCGTCTCGGTTTCGGTTAGAATTAAGGGACGGCCAGACTAGGATACCATCTCAAAACCTGTTCAGCCAAGTTCGACCCCTACTGAGCCACATTTGTTCACTCGACCTTTCACTGTTAAACTCATTTTTTTATTTTTATTTTTAGAAGACGTGTTTTCCTTCTTTACCGTTGAGCACTTAAGTTGCCTCGATGCGTCGGGTTAACCTTATTTACGCCTGGCACTCTATCATAAAACGGTAAAATACGAATAAATTTTATAAATTTTGTGTCGCGGGTCGTCATCACCATCTTAGGATTGGTGGCAACGTCAAAAAAAAAAAAAAAAAAAAACAAGAGCGCCAATAACAAATGCGGCGAAAAGTGAAAGTGGATCAACTTGAAATTGAGGATTTTCCGACGAAGCCATAAATCCTTGCAGATGAGCAGCTGCATTCCAACACCGGAGAAACCGGACGGATTTTGGACCAACACCAAGGAGGGGGTGGACGGGGTGTACGGTTGGATCAGAAACAACTCGACGCTGACCGATAAAGCACGTGATGCCATCTCGGACCTATATAAGGCTGAGAAAAGATGTCAGCCCTCACATTCGAAAGAACACTGCCAAGACAAGCACATCAAAAGGTGAGTTCTTAGAAAAATAAGCAAACAACTCTCTTTTATTAGATATAGAGTTGGGAAGACAATTTCAGTAGAAAAATACCTGAGGCTTTTTTAAAAGGTGACGCACACATCCCAACTTAGACGTGTTTGAGTAAGATGGTGAAAGATTGGTAGTGAATGAGTTTGTCTAATCATGTTTACAGCAGGGTAATTGTTATAATAATAATAATTTTTTAAAAAGATTATTATAAAAAACAGTTTTTACAACTGTAAATAATAATAAAATAATAATAATAATAATGTTTATTCAAATAAGAAAACGAGAACCTCGTTAGAGTTTGTGTGTGTTTTACTGTCATCACAACACACTAAAGTCTCAAATGGTATGGTTAAGCAGTTACTTAGTGTTAAACTTATATAATAAAATATCATAAATAATTAATAATGTTATGTTAACTTACGTTACATAAAATTAAACATAAATATGTAATATCAGTCTAGAAGATAAAATTATTAAAATATAAGAGTACATAAATTATTAAAATTGACTTCAGAGTAAACATCAAGCTGAATTTCCCGCAGTCACCAACAATTTTCATTTCTTACTCCTTGAACCTGGTTCGAATTTTCCTTTTCAGCGCACCAAAAAAGTTTTAAGTTCCTTAAGTGGCTGAGGGATGTTGTTAAATAATAATTTTTTTTTAATTATGGATAAGGAAAATACCACGTGAACCCAAAAAAAGCACTTGTGTACTTGTTAAAGTTACATCAGATAAATGGAAAGTTTGGTAATACAAAAGCAAGCAAAATAGAAAATAATTAGTGTAAATTACATCCAAAAAATAAAGTAATTTGTAGTTACAAATAAGCATCCGAGAACATCTAAACAAGTATAAAATAATTACAGTTACAAATAAAGCATATGTGAATAGCATTACAAAATAAATTAATATGTGATTACGTAGCAAAAGTGTGGTTACAAAGTGCTTGAGAATCAGTAAGTTGAGGAACACTACTTAAGTTCTCCTCATAATTTTTCCTAGTATTTTTTTTTAGTTAAGTTTTAAGATAGTGTGAAGCTGACCAAGTAAACATTTAGATATTTAGTTACCGATTAACGACGTTTTTATTTCTTTTTTCACTGTACCAAACTTGGTCAAGAAGAAAAGATTTTTGGGTAATTTATTAAAAAGATCGGATAAAGTTACTACAGCTCTTCCATAATTATTTCTAAAACGGGGTGTAAGTATAATTGCAGTGTGTTGCGTCTGTTTAATAAAATATTTTTATCCAATATATTGAAGATGGGAAACTAGTTCTTCAACAAAACAACGTAATTTCTTAACATGATCACCGTAAGCATGCCATGTTTCTTATACAGTTCCTCGGTAGAATATTTAGCGTTATTTTTAATAATAATAATAATAATAATAATAATAATAATAATAGATTTAACCACTGAAGTGGTTGAGAGCAAGAAGGCCTTGAGGCCACTTACACTTGTCCCTGTCAAGGTTAAGAATAAGAATAATAGGATCACGAAGGTCAAGAAACAAAACTCCGGTCTCTTAAAAATCCCGCAAACAAATCTTGCCCAAAAGGTGCCTAAAACGGTCGACTGAGCCCGCCCGAACAGCTTCATCAGGAAGAGCGTTCCAAGCTTGTATCACCCTCACACTGAAAAAAATTGTTCGCCAATCCAGCCTCGCAGACTGTACGGCCAATTTCGGTGAATTGTTCCGCCGTGTTTGATAAAGATTCGTAAACGTATTCATAACAGGCGTGAAAATTTATACACCAGCTGTTATTGCATTGCCTGCATCGTATTAAAATGATTAGTCAATGCACTCTTGAAAGTTAAGATATCGAGTAAAAATCGAAGAGTGATAGGTAAAACTTCATTACTTATCTTACCGTTTTATTTCTTTTTAATTTAATTTTACAAAAGTAGGGTAAATAAAATGCTGTTTATTTATATCTGAAGTTTTTGCTGTGCAAAATAAACAACCATAAAATCTGTCTGTATCGTGATAAATTCACGGTGTTTAGAGTTTGCAACAGTTAGGGCTAGGTCCAACTGGCAGCTAAAACAGTTTATTGTTTGTTGGAAAACGACACACGTTAACCTTAGGTTTCGTAGTAATAACGTTTACTGTTTTAACTGTGGTAACTAACTCCTTTGGCCAGCTTACCGTTATCTTTGTAAAGCGACTGTTACATTATACTTTTACTGTCATTTGGATTACTACAGGTACCGTTACAATACGTATTACGCCTAACTTAACAGAGAGGGAAATAAAGCCAAACCCCCAAAGGGTTAAACGCACCGACAAGTCATCGCTATTGAAGTGAATGGCTGTCAACAAGTTTAGTACACCCAACTCCCGAACGAATAAAAAAAACCGACGAGTCATCGCTATTTAGAACAATGATTATCGAATCCAAAATGGCTGCCACCACGTTTAGTATACCCAAACCACAAACGTATAAAATAAACCGACATCGCTACTTAAAGCAATGATTAACCGAATCCAAAATGGCTGCCACCAAGTTTTCGACGTAGAATAATGTCCCAACCCCATTACTATCGACATTTACTTATGACCATCTTCAAATAAATAAATAAATAAATAAATAACGCTGTAATTCTTGCCAAACAGCTTCGACATCTTTGAATTTAATGTTATCACTGTTTTTCAAGAGGTCTTCAGCAATTGTAACAGTATGCCTCAAAGATTACTTCCTATTAAACGTGTCTGATATCGAATTGTCTGAAAAACATTTTAGGTTTAGAGCCAGACCCAGCATTCGTCTCTGTACTGGGCATTCCTTCCCTGTATTCGACTCTGAGCGAATGTATATCGAATTTGGAATTCCGGTCAGCAATTTTGTTTCCATTCTAGCTACAAACCTGCTAAATTTAGTAGGGAGAAGGCATAGGGCAAGACGGTTAAAATATGTAGAATTCGAATCACCGATACGCAAAGTAGAGTGAAATTTACGAGTCATTTTGTCTTCTTGGATCGTTTTTTTTTTTTGGACTTGGGCGTCGACAATTGTAGTTAATATTTTACTGTGTAAAACTTGTGTTGCTGAAACTGCCATAATTGTAAACATTGGGGAGTGCTTTTGCCCATTTGGGTTTTGGGTATGACGCCAGTTCCTCTGTCGGATGTCACTACTGTTAAATGGCAAGGTGGATTCGCTGTTGGGAAATTTTTACAATATTTCCTTGCTACCTCTGCCCTCCCTAAAAGTTTCAGACAGGTTTGAAAATTTAAAGCAGTCGAATGAATAAACGAACGACAGCTTCCCGCCAAATAATAAACTACTGGAACAAAATGCAAGTAACCAAACAAGCAAATAACCAAACAAAGAAAAAAAAAGTACTGGTTACAAATATTCAAAATTATAAACCTTCCGTAGCAATAAGTTTACATAGTATTGTTTTCTTATTCTTTCAGCCCAAGTTTGGACGTCTCTTCTTCTCAAACACAATGAAGGTCGCAATCATCGGTGAGTATTTTTAAAAAGCATTTGTAGTGCATAAAACGAACTTATTTTATGCACATCAGATATCGTATATATCCCACACATCCCACATATAATTCCTACCTCATAAAAGTAACGGATCAAAAGCGTTTAAAAATGTACTCATGCCCATATCGAGTGAGGCATGTAAAATACACTGGGTATTTCCTAGAAAAACTCTCCCTCTCCATCCAAATATAACCTTAGCAGTTGAAAATGACGTTAATTCGACTATTACCCTTTTTTAAAGTAGGCTATACAAAAATGCTTAACAGCGGGATTTCATCATAATGTAGTGTTAGCCAAAAATCTGAAAAAAAATATTAGCATAGTGTAAGTGCTACATTTCGGCTACCTAGCAGTCATCTGAAGGCACAGAAGTCACAACATCATTTTCCACTGCTGCGATGCAACTGTGCTTGTTTAAAATACGTTATTATGCAACGCACAAGCTTTACCTTTTCCCCAGTCTTCCAATAAAATTGAAAATGAGAGCAAAGTAGCACAGTATCAGTCTTGCTTAATAGGTCTGCTCTGTCTGTCATCTCAGACGAGGACATCATTTCGTTACAATAAAAACTAAGAACAAAATGTGCCACCATTGCGCACTGCTCACCATTGTCAAATGAGCAGCGCTCATGACGGCACATGAATTTTTTTCCTCATGTGCTGCTCACTTGTCATCGTTAGCAGTTCACAATGTTGGCTCCATTGTGTTTCTTCATTTATGTTTCTAATATTTACTGCTAACTTCGCTTCATTTTTCCTGTGTTCGTTAAACCTTAATTCTATACGAGAACTTTAACATGTCAAGGCAGAAATCCCGGACACTTAACGTCTTCACATACTATTTATGAGCTGGGCTCGCATATAGAAATCCCAGTAACAATCTGTAGACCTAGGCAAAATTTGTTTTATATAAGCCTTAAGTTTCTTTTTTATGGGAGTAGTCTGTGACTCACACACAACTGACGGCTTAGGGGAATAAAGTGCGGTAGGCTATATTACCGTAATGAATAATAAATTTGCAATATTTATTTATTTGTTTACAGTTCTCGCATCTCTTGCTGTTGTCTTGGCAACTCCAGTGGTAAGTTAAATAATATTTTGCATTCAAATTTATAGTTTGTAAAGGTATTTAAAAAAACGAACAGACTAATCACAATATGTGAGCCGACTTAAAACTGATCGCACCAGCCAGTTCAAACTAAATATTCCGTTGCGGAAAGATTGTTACTTTGCACTAATCCGGAAAATTTTTATTCGAGCTTTTCAAACAAATTAGCTGGTTGGTATTTGTACCCTAATTTTCAGAAATTTTTAATAGAGCAGTGACAGGACGTAGTATTATTGTATATAACTCTATGCTGGAGCCTTAATGGGTTAGCTGCAAGGGGCATTGCAGAGAGAAACAGAAGGGCGTCATACTGAAGCCGATGCTATGAAGAGTGATTTCTTAGACCTAAAACGCGTGATTTTTGTTGTTGGAGAAAACAACGTTATTTTAAGCCTAAGAAATCAGCTCTTCCGTTGTTTTTCCCTCCATTTATATGTAGTGCACCTTGTAGTTATGCCCTCCAAAACCCATACTGGTGCCAATATGGCGGCAAATGTATAGTTCTTCCTCTTCCTCTTACGAGATCCCTACAATACCATATTCAGCCTTTCAACTCATTCATAAACATTTCTTTCTTATTCCGCAGAAACGTCAAGTCCCCGGCTTGGCCCAATTCGCCTACGCCCTGCCCGACAGTGCCGAACTCATTGTGGGTCAAATTAAGACCGGATTCTCGTGCGTTGGCCGCATCTACGGCTACTACGCCGACGTAGACAACGCATGCCGCGTCTTCCACATCTGCTTGCCCATCCTGGATGACACCAACGCCATCATCGACACTGCCCAGTACAGCTTCATCTGCGGTAACACCACCGTCTTCGATCAACAAAACCTCGTGTGCACACACGACGGTGAAGCCGACTGCGGAGCTGCTGCTGCACTCTACGATACCGTCAACCGAAACTTCGGTGTCATCCCCAAATAGACATTCCCGTCCACTCCTCAAACCATGATGGACAAACCCAAACAAGAGACTCATCCACATCTGATCCTAAGGCGTCAAGAAACCGAACCTGAGTAACAGCTGTCAACGTTTTGCAAAAATGTTTACCGTAAAGTGTTCCTAAAGTGAAGGCCTTACTGGACACTTGCTTACTAGGAATATTTTTGCTACTCTGCTCAAAATGTAGCCCGATTGCTACTAAGCTGCATGAATTTGCAAAAAATTGGTGGCTGGAACCACCTAAAAAAAACGAACTCTTCCACAGTGAACTAATATTATCATTAATTTGGGCTATGTTAGCCGACTACGAAGAATTACATATGTAAATGTGTGTAACTTATTTTGTACGAAAAAATAAATAAAAGACAAATAAGAAACAAGACAATTGACATTTTTTTTTTTTTTTTTTACAATTTTAACCCATCTACAATAACCCATGCTATAGGTCAACCCAGTAGCGTGCACAGACCCCCGCGAGGGATAGGGGCAACTTTTAGGGGCTTTTTTCGGCTTTTTTTAGGCCTTTAGACTCTTTCTCAAGCACCGCCGCACCAGCCAATGCTGGCACAAAAAGGCCATTTTGTTTCACAAAAAGGGCAATTTCCGAAAAGGGCAGGGGCACTCCCCCCCCCCCCCTTGCTCCCCTCCTGTGCACTCCACTGGGTCAACCCATCTACAATAACCCATGCTATAGGTCAACCATACAATAACCCGTGCTATAGGTCAAATTGACAAGAAAAATTAACTTACAGATTGTACCGATCCCATTTTGTTTTCCGCATCTGCGTCACTATACCATGCGCAATGGCTGTTTACCGTGACGTCACCATGAGTTAGCCAATGACGAACGAGAACAACGGCTGTTTGGCCGTCTGATTGGAGTAGCCCAGACACGTGATGTGGACGTCACTGCAAACAGCCATGGCGCGTGGTATGGAACGACGAAACACAGGATAACCTGAGATTTTATAAAGGTAACGAAGCGCTTCTAAAGATTTAAAATGAAAATAAGCCACAACAGCGCTGGTATACAAACATTCAGACGCAAGTTGTAACCCTCGTTTTAAATACATAATAAAAGCTTTTTTTTTTATTATGTTGTATAAATAATAAAAAAAAACATGTTGTGGCGCCATAAAAATGTGTTTTAAATCTGAGAGTTACGTACAAGAATATTATTCAGATGGAAAAGCTATACATTTTTTGGGGGGTGGTTTACGTCAATCGCGGCAATTGATTATTATTAACAAATAGTCAACGCAAAGTGCCCTAAAAAATCAGGTTCTTCTATCACTTGTACTGTCACCTCTAATCTTAACTTGTACTCCAGGTTTTTTTTTTTATTTTTGTAGGTGCGTTAAACTAGAATAGAAACAGTGCCAAATTGAAAGAAACTTTTTAAATTTTCAAATCAACTTTAATTTTACATTTTCTTTCGTTCATGTGAAACCTATTATACTATTATATTCCACGGTTCCTACCTTCCTAAAGTACCTAGAAAACTTTAAAACTCAAGGAATTTATAATCCACTAGAGGAAGCCCGTGCTATGCACGGGGCGGGTCATGAATTAAGTTTACGGACACATTTCCCGGGACATTTTTCCGGCACTCTTCCCGACGACTTGTCAGATTGATCGACCACTCATGCCTGCCTCCTCTTTGCATGCAGGTAGAATGGGAGAGTGCATTTTCAATGCGGACGCGAGGAGGGGAGAAGTGGTTTTCATTTTAGCCTTCCTTTTAGCCGGCGTCCAGGATTATTATATAGATTTGAAACTAAGGGAAAATTCAGGGAATTCTCCGAGTTTTCATTAAAAACAAAAACAACGGGAATAAAAACAGTAGCTGGACGTGGAAGCTGAACGTCAAAGGCTGCATATAATCAACAAATTACAAAGCTGCAAAACTTTGAAAACTTTGTAAAAAAAAAATTAAAACTGCAGCTTCCAAAGTAGGCTTCTAAAGCGTATTAAACACATTATGGTAACACGTTGCGTTAAAAAATAAATACAGATGTAAACCTATTTACGTTGCCTTTTGGACTTATAATAGGTTTGGACTTAAATAGATTTGCATCTGTATTTATTTAATAATGCTAGGTGTTTTGGCTTTCCGTCTTTAGTTGCGTTAAAAAATTATTTTCCTTGTATTTCTGTACTGACACCTAAAAATTCATTAAACTGGCCTCATACTCGTTTGCATTTTGTGAGCTCTATAAACAAGGAAAACTGGCAAAATATGTGAAAAAAAATTCATTCATATAAAGCGTGAAAATTAATATTCATTCACATACAGTGTGAAAATTGATCTCACTACTCTGGAAACCTGCAAAACTGAGGGAAACTTGTTTCAGTATTTAGTGGGACCCCTGTTTGATAGTGGTGGTGGAATGAGGCACCAGGACATTATAAATTTTTCCCTTAGGAGGGGTGACAAAGGAGTGACAGATCCCAGTGAAATGACTATACTACGATTCATATAATCAGGTGACTCCTCAAACGCTGGCATAGTAAATTAAAATACGTTACTCCTTGTCCCCACGGAATATTATGTACTCTTGGAACAATTTCCCTCTCCCCCCCATCAATTTAAGCTTCCTCCCCACCACAACCAAGAAAAAAACAGTCCAAAAACTCTTAAATTAAAACGGATAAGATAAAAAAAAATATTATCTAAAAGAAAATTGAATTTGGGTAAACGTTTTACACCCTCTTCAGTCTTGCTTGCAATTCCCCTCCTCCCCTCCCCCCTCTCTAACTACGGGTTGCTGCTGACATTATTTTTTTTACGAACGATTAACGAAGTACCTCATATTGCAGTTTTTTTTCTCGGTAGGTAGACAATTCAGTTATAGCTTGTGCTACCGATTCGTAAGTACCGATTTTTATCGATGTCCGAGTACTGACATTTCGCACTGACATTTAAACTAAATACCTACATGGTTGATGCCGTTAATGCCACATCACCGGTCGGGTGCGAATGAGCGCCCCACAGAAATAGCAGCAACTCGCAGAATCAGAACTTGTAGCGCCATCTGTTACCTGTTATGACGACCATTGTGTAAAACCTCAAAGCCACCTGAGAAATAGTTTGCGAGCGCAACCTTCTTCCATCCGGGTATAGGTCAGCAACGGGAATGCACACGACTACGGTAAACATCATTTGCCAAGCACGTGCCATCCGTAGGGCACATTTATGCAATGAGAACTTCTGGCCGAACGCTTTTTGCTAGTCAATAAATAACGATTGACTAGCAAAAAGCGTTCGGCGAGAAATTTTCATTGCATAAATGTGCCCTAAGGATAGCACGTTCTTGGCAAATGATGTTTACCGTACATTCGTGTGCATTCCGTTGCTGACCTATACCCAGATGGCAAAAGGTTGCGCTCGCAAACTATTTCTCAGGTGGCTTTGAGGTTTTACGCAATGGTCGTCATAACAGGTAACAAATGGCGCTACAAGTTCTGATTCTGAGCGTTGCATGCTATTTCTGTGGGCGCTGATTCGCACCCGAGCGGTGATCAACCATGTAGGTATTTAGTTTAAATGTCAGTACTCAGAAATGTCAGTACACAGAAATCGATAAATCGGTTATTTACGATTAGTTTTTAGTTTCTACTAAATGAATGCGGTAATATATAACAAATTAAATGTATAATAAATAACACCACGGATAAAGACCAAAGTGCGACAGTAATTTTAAACATTACTACAACATTGTTGCCATTTCACGTTATTTCCAAAATGTGTTATTCTCGTACAAAGAACAGCTTCTAGCAATGATCAGACGACGGTAGAATAAATAGCTGCTCGCAGTCAGAATTCAAAATCCAACATGGCAATCCATAGAATGCCGACGTTCAGAAATCAGTCCGTCGTCTTGTATTGCAGTAAAAATTGTTTTCTTGCTATCATACGCCCCTCTCAAGACAGAAGACAACGTCGTGCGATGCATGAGTGACTACGTGCCTACAAGGTCAAAATTGCTGCGATCGTACTGTTGGTGTGATGTTTAAGGACCAATTTTGACGTCTTTGGTTCATCATTTGCGTCACCGTTCAACTGCGAGCAGACAGTCTGGTTAGGCATTTTATCGACGCTGTCATGTTGCACGCATCTAACGTTGTATAGAGCAGTGACATTTGCCGCCATATTGGCACCAGTATGGGTTTTGGAGGGCATAACAAGGTGCACTACATAAAAATGGAGGGAAAAACAACGGAAGAGCGGATTTCTTAAGCTTAAAATAACGTTGTTTTCTCCAACAACAAAAATCGCGCGTTCAAGGTCGAAGAAATCACTCTTCACGGCATCGCCTTCAGTATGACGCCCTTCTGTTTCTCTCTGCAGTGCTCCTTGCAGCTAACCCATTAAGGCTCCAGCATACAGTTATATCACAGCCACCTACAGTAAAGGCCATATCATATTTGCTTCCAACAATGCTCCGCAAAACGGCGAATCAAATAACGACGCGGCAAGTTTGCCAAGTGGCGTCATCTGTTGACAGAATTTGGAACCCTGATCGGTTAGTTTGAAATTTCGCCGCTTGGTGTAGAGATGGCATCACATAGCAAACTTACTCTTCCTTCTATGTCAATAGTTAATTTTACTTGCCTAATTTGTCTTGATCTGATCCGGCCATTACTGTAGGTGGCTGTGGTTATATACAACTAGGAAACAGGCTTTGGGCCTATTGTAGGCGGAGCGAACGGATCATCATTTCAAACTTATATTTAGTTTTTATTTTAATGACGATACCACATTTGTTAATAATTCTTAAAAATCTAGGTGCAATACTTAATGGGCCTTGTTGGGCAGTTTGCCTTTTGGTGTGACGTATTACTGTTCTTTGCTAGCCTTTTTCTTATTTTAGCCTTTTGTTTTAATGTAGGCCTATGTTACGTGTAAAATGTACGTTAACAAGCTTTCGTTTGCTCCAGCATTTAGTTTTTGTTTAGTTATTTGTAGCCTCTTTTTACACCCAACACTGAAGACGTGGGCCATCGCCCCGAGTAAAAATAAAACAGCACGTATGGCCACCGCTGTTCGATCTCCCGCTGGCAATAGTACTTACATTATTTACAGAAACTGCTGTGGAAAATGTAGTCCTTATATTAAAATATTAATAATAAGGCGTTTAACTGCAAGCCAAACAATCATCAGTACGATAGTTTTTAACAATAGTCAGAAGATTCAAAAGGTTCACAATACTGTTTTGGTGTAAGATTTGGCACCGCCACCACCGAAAATGTTGAGCTGGCACACCTCTATCACGCACTGCAAGATAATATATTATTTCCAAACTCTATGACTGCAACAGCGATCTCTATTATATAATCTGAAAGAAATAACCATCACAATTTAGGTTAAAAATGTGTTTGCTTTTAGAGCTAGTTTTAGGCCTAATTTTTAGCGTTTAGGCCTAATATTTATCTCGGATTTAGTTTCGTTAGTAGCAGCTAACAACGGTGGTTCGAGATTAAGCCTAATCCTTCATGCGATGCAACACGGTTTTGGTTTCGAGTCTTTACGTTACCATGGCAACCAGGAAACCATAAACTGAGAGAGGCGGGCTTATTATTGTTTCGTGTTTCGTGCTTTCGTGTTTCGTCTGATGTCAATATCGGTTTATAATACCGCCTGGCCTTGATACGACGATTTCAGGTTTCATATTCGGGATTTCCATCGATAGTGTAGACGCCACTTTCGTTGCCATGTTGAACTGAATAATCTCAAAGCATTCTTTTTTTCAATGAACTAACGTGTGTCGTTAATGGAATCCTTTTGTTTTTTATGGTTGCGTTTGTTCCTGTAGTGGTTAAATGCAACGGTCAAATGATACTATTTCATTGAGTTAAGTCGAAAAAGATTATTAGGTAGAAAGAAGCAACCAAAATTTAATTTGCCGTGTTTTTTGAAGCTCACTTGACTACCATTAGCATAGTGTATGCTTCGTCGGAATTCCTTAACTATTTACGACTCCAAATTTACAATGGTGAGTGTTAGATATTCATTCGAAAATTTTAAAATTTCTTCAGTAATAATTGTTCGATTTACGTCAAATTTTGGCTCAGAAATACTTTTGGGGGTATAAAGCGTTGTGCAAAATTTCATTTCAATCCGACCTTTCGTTTGGGCTCCACCCAGACTAAAAAAGTGCAACCAACGGACCAACGGACCAACAGACCAACGGACCAACCAACCAACATTTTGCAATTTGGTGTCCGTTATAGGCTACGCTTCGCTCGCTTCGCTCGCTCGCTCTGCCAATAATAATACTACGTCGTGTCACTGCTCTATAGCGAGGCACGGGGAGAAGATCTGCGTCCGCGTTGTTGATGTGGTTAGTACATATAGACAACTCGAAAGCCGCATACGCCGGTAAAGGCGATAAGCAGCCAGAACAAGCAAAAGTTAGTGAGCGAAAAAATTGTCGTTGCATAAACCCGCCCTTAGACGGATTACCAGCTAGCGTATGTTCGAAACGCACCAAAGAGAGACAGATAAGGCCAAACACCAGGCAACACCATAGTTAAGCTCATCACAGTGATCTGAAAATGTAGTACATGAAAAGCAAAAAAAGAAAAATGGCAACTGATTCAATGTAGGAATAACTTAATCTTTTAAGCACGTCACTGACTCCCCTCAAAAAAAGGATAGCTACAAGAAATACGAAAAGGCTAGGCCCACCGTGAGCTGTGAGGGGTCCCCAGGGATCTCGAGCAAATCGAGCAGCAACAGTCAGAGCCTCCTTAAAGGCATATACCTCCCAGCGCCATTTTTCTCGATCCACCACATTAAGTACGGCCCCAAAGGTCTATTTACTTGCCGTTAGTCTTTCCCTTGCTAAAAAAAAACCGTTTTAAAATGTGGCGTCTAGGAGATTTTCTGTTGAATATAATGGAACTTTATTTACTAACGACCCGTCACTTAATGATGCATTGCACGCGTACAATAATCATGACGTTTCAACTCTGTGTGTACATCTACTAATTTTCTAATAATTACCATGAGATCTAAAATCTAATACACTAATGCGGTACAAATTAAAATTAATTATTCCGAAGCAAAATTATAAGACACTAGCCTAGAAAAGTATAAATTGTGATTTTAAAATATGAGAATCATTCCGGTTTGTGACGACACAATCAATGGGTTCACGCTGGCTGGAATATTAGACGCAATGCCAATTGAGACAGTAACTATGTTTTTCGCTGCGAGGAACGAAGCTACCATCTCAGTTGACCTTAGCTGTGGTAAATACGCGGATGTGATCGTTGCGTGGGCGTTGTGAGGCAGGCGGAAGGTTATAAGGCAGGCGGTATGTTGCTTTAAGTAAAAGCCGGAAATAAACAAGCCAGAAAAGGCAATTAAAAACGTATAATGTGCGTGTGTCTATGCGTGTACCTCTACTCCTCTTGAACAAAGGCACCTACAAAAGATGGGAGTTGGACCCTGAAAGATGATTAAATTGCACTTCCGTTAGGTCTGTTTTTATCGGTGTATCTTGGTTTGGTGACCCTAAAATACGCGAAAAAACCTGCAAAAAGTTATTTTTTACCCTTACAGTCGCAACGGTCGCAACGTAACCACAGAGGCTCGGCACACGAAACGTGTAGCACCAGGACAACTAATCTTGACCAGGAAGACAAAAATTTTTTTTTTTTATATTTAAAAACCACCACTACCATTACACACAATACTAACAAAGGGGTAAAACTAGCCTGCGAAAACGAACATCGGGATTTTCAAGTTTAACACCACCAGTTATGCTATGGTCACAACGAAATTGTGGTGCGTTTTGACGAAATCGAGAATTTGAACAGCACCCGTAAAATTGGTTCAGGGGTGTTTTGGCCTACACGTCGGTGTTTGGGGGCTTGTGTTGTTGTGAAAAAAATGACGAAGGGATGAATTGTCGGTGCTGCTGGAATTAGAAAGAGTTGCAGTTTGTCGGAAGCCTGGAACGATAGTAATCGAACGAAGAATAGCATAACTGGTGGTGTTTAAACTTGAAAATCCCGATGTTCGTTTTCGCAGGCTAGTTTTCCCCCTTGTTAGTATTGTGTGTAATGGTGGTGGTTGTTTTTAAATATTAAGTATTTTTTTTTTGTCTTCCTGGTCAAGATTAGTTGCCCTGGTGCTACACGTTTCGTGTGCCGAGCCCCTGTGAACGTAACGTCTCAGAAGGGTTACTAGCGCAAATAGCGCTCACTACTTGGCAAGGACCGCAGACGCACAGACACCACGGCGCTGATAATCGTAGCTTAAACCGGCCCACAGTGGAGTTAAAAAATGCCGGCAAGTAAACATTGCGGTGTCGCAAACAGTCAAAATAATTCGTGTTATTTTTACAAACTACATATGGAAAATGTTGGCTAACACAATACACCTTCACGAAATTCGCTTTCCCTCGCTCTCCTCAGTGTTGTTTATACCGGCCATTTTTAAGTTGCGTGATCGCAACGTACGGTGGCTTATTGGGACAAAATCAACTTATAATAATATAATAATAATAATATTGGTTCGTTGCAAACGCAACCGGAGCGACAAGGACTGGGTGGTCACTGACTGCCGTCTGATGTTAAAACTAAAAAATTATACACTATAAAAATTAAACAGTTAAAAGTTTAACTTTTTTCTACACACACAAAACTTTTCTGAAACCGGAACAAGATGGCCACTGGCAGTTTGTCATATGTAGTTCTAGGTTGTAGTGTGTTGGAACGCCGACGTTCCGGTTTCACGAAATTTTTGTGTGTAGAGAAGGAAAGTTGTTGTTTGTGCCAACGAGCCACCGTAGTAACAACACGCGTTTCTTCCCATTTGCCCTCCAAACTCGTGCCCTCGTGATGACGTTGCCAAGTATTGCTTTCCATAGGAGTATGCTCCTCCCGTAACGAAGTGAGTATGTTGCTCCAAGCTAAACTCAACGGAACACGTTTGTCGGGTGCTGCCACCTTGACATCAAGCGGCGAATTTGCAAATTAATCGACAGCTGATGGCGCCACTAAGCCATTCTGCCGTGCCCCAATTTGTGTTGCTCTTTTTTGCAGAGCATTTGGGAAGGTAAAGCATAACACGGACTTTCCTTTAGGTGGCTCTGCACGGTCCAGTGGTAGGCGTCATCGCCTCGAAACCGAGTGAACTCGTTGGCCCCGGGGTAGCATACGCCTGTCTAGCTGAAGCCCATGCTCGTCCGCCCGCTCGTTTGTCCCAGAGTATTTACGCCAGTGTGTGTCCGCCAGCTCACCATTGGCGCCGGCATAACACACGCCTAAAGGCCTCTCCAGACAGAAGAAAATTTCGTACGAAGCAATGCGCGACTACGTGCCTACAAGGTCAATATTGCCTCAATCGTGTGGTTGGTGTAATGACCAATATTGACCTCTTTTTTACACCATACTGCGACTCCGTGCAGCCGCGAGCAGCCAGTCTGGTTAGGGCTTTAAGCCCGTGCCCGCTAGAAGGCGGTAGGCACTCCGAAACCAAATGCATCCGCACAGACTCCGCATCATCGCCTCACTAAGAGAAATAAATATATAGATGCCTGTTCGAATCCAGCGACTGACATAGTTAAAGGGACACCCGGCCTGCCTTGCAACATTCCACGTGCCAAATTACAGCTACGCGCACATCGTCATTCCGAGCAATTACAGCACCAAGGTCGGCTGGGGTGGTAGCTGCGTTCCTCGCATAACTGCTGTCTCGGCTGGCTTTGGGAATAGTACACGAGACAGAATCAAGTCAACGATTGTGTCGTCACAAACCGGAATGATTCACGTATTTTAAAATCACAATTTATAATTTTCTAGGCTAGTGTCTTGTAATTTTGATTCGGCGATCTATTGGAATAATTAATTTTAATTTTTACTGCATTAGTCTATTAGATTTTAGATCTCATGGTAATTATTAGAAAATTAGTAGATGTACACACAAAGATGAAACGTCATGATTATTGTACGCGCGCAATGCATCATATAGTTGCGGGTCATTAAAAACGTATGATGTGCGTGCGTGTACCTCTACTCCTCTTGAACCAAGGCACCTACAAAGATGGGAGCAGAACCAAATGAAAGTTAATTAAATTGCGCTTCAATTAGGCCTATTTTTGTCGCTGTAACTTGATTTTGTGACCCTAACATACGCAAAAAAATCTGCAAAAATACCGTCAAAGTTTTGTTTTACCCTGATGACATTTGTTCATGCCGTCATAGTTTGTTCATGTAAAGTTTATTATACCTGAACCTACTTTGACCTTCCAAAGTAAACTTTGTCTGATAAAACTATGACGTCATGTTTTGCATCAGTACGAAGTAACAGAAACACGACATATCATAATATATGGATCTCAAAATCAGTAGGAAATCGAAATTCACTGTCAGTACCTTCCTAAAGCACCGAACAGAGCGAACAGAACGCACCACTGTTAGAGACAGTTTTGCTCCAAACGTGACGTCGCGCGTGCGCAGTGATGTTACATCAGCCGTTCAGTACCTTCCTAAACTACAATATAGCTCAACAAGCTCAGCAGAGTATTCGATACGTCATACCTTCACCACGACCAGACCTGGCTAATGGATTTGACCAGGATTGACTAATAGATGTAACCAGGCGAGAGCAATGCCAAATTGCGAACCATCTCAGGGAGGTGATTTGCTGGGGTGGAGGTTTGAGCATGCGCGACGTAACAGTTTTGCCGGAAACAGATTCATCGCTGACGATGTTGACGTCAATCAAGCCGCATCAACACGGATATTAGCAGGCAATGAGCCAAACTGTCACCAACAGTGGTGCGTTTGGTTCGTTCTGTTAGGTCGTTTAGGAAGGTACCGTTTGTTTTCGGGCCAGCCATTCTTCACACGTTTTATGAACTTTGAAATTGCAGTTCAAAGTTCGACTGTAGAAATAAACTTGCGTGCCAAAAAAAAGCATTTTGCACTATCGGCATGTAAAACTTAAAATTGGTTTTTGGCTTCAAGTGACAAAAAAAGTCAGACCTGTAAGGGTTTAAACAGTTGTCAAGCATTTCGTTTTTGAAACACGGAAGTACGTGGATTGAGTGAGCAATTTCCAGGGGAACTAAACCTTTTCAGCAAGTTTCTCGCTTCTGTCGCAATCTTCCATTTACTCTCACCTTCGTAGGGGCTTACTTCTGGAGGAGTAGACGAACAAACGTAGCAACAAACAAACAAATCGCATGTTTTGAATGATGTGGATGAAATGCAGGCGGGCTGAGGAATGTAATGGACGAACTATGAGCAATAATTGCAATTAGTTTACTTCGGAATAATCAGTGCATCGATTTTATGATGCTCTTGGCATCAAAGAAATTACATGAAGCATGGATCGACGCCAATGGAGTGAGCGAAGCGAATTAACGATATGCATAGTCAGAATTAATTTGGGATTAAGGGCCGTATTCCGAACGCTGACTCAAGCTCGAACTCAGACTTGAAATGATATCATAGCTATTTAGTGTCATTCACAACCCGATTTCTTCGTAACTCAACCATTTAAGGCTATGGGGTGAATGGCTCTAAATAGTTATGACGTAATTTCAAGTCTGAGATGACTTAAACACTGATTTACTAAGCCAACTATAAACCAACTGAAGTATTAAGCTGTGATCACATGAAAGTCAGGGCTTTTTAAAATTCCTCCGAAGGTGGATACATTTTTGTAGTACAACAATAATTCGTTGAGTTGGGCACTGCTCCCGTCATACGCTAGCACGGAGCCCGACTACTGTCCAACAATCCTAACGGTGCTTATTACAAGATCCTGATTGAAATTAACTTTATCTGGAGCTGGCAGTAAAAAAAGGGCCAAAACCTCTATTCATTTCTGGTTTCTGGTATGTTCAAATACGATAAGTTCAAGGTCTAAATTTCTTTCTGCCCACATTAATTCGTCAGCATGCGGCTTTGTAAACAACATGAGTAGCCGGTCGTACCACAGTTGCTTCTTCCCCAACCTTAAGTCTGAACTTGAGTAGGGGACACGTCTTGAGCAAGGGTTTGGTACCACAGCTGAGGTTTGTTTGCTCAAGCACTGACTTGAAAGCTATTGCTTAAGCACAGACTTGAGCATTTTCGGCCGTACCACT
>JAHWFP010097068.1:0-15092 GCA_023313725.1 Lithobius niger | reverse complement strand
TTTGCTAATTGGCATTGTTGCATAATAACAATGTTTAAAACAATGTAAAACAATCAATCTGGTCGTTTAGAGCTCCATAACCCCTGAACAACTGGACCAATAAGAAAATACCTTATGGAAAGGGCACATCTACAGAGCAATACCTGTAAAAATGAGCTAAGAACCAGCATTATAGGACAAATGGTTTGACCTGCAGAGAGGACAGACGAAAGTATCCCCAGAACAACATCATCATCATCATCAAGAAGAAGCAGAACAAGAAGTTGTCTATTTGGCCCCTCTTTGTATCTCGGGTTTGGCTCGACCGAATTTCACAGTTTTTAAACTGCAGACAGGCTATGACTAGTCAAGGCTAGATTCCAAATTTGGTTTAAAGATGTTTACTTTTAACGGAGTTATAAGCTCTCAAAGTTGAGAGTTTAACACAGCGATCCTAGGTCGACCCTTACTAACACTGGCTATCGCCAGTGTTAATATAGCATTGTTACATGAGAAACTTGCCTTATTCGAATTATCTCCGATAGTTTAAAAGCTTTCTCCAACAATGCAACGTTGTTCTATTTCAACAATGGCAAAGATAGTTGCGCAAACATTGGCATCTACCGCGAAAGATTAACCCGTATGACCCATCGCAGCATAGGAGGATAACTTCGGAGAACCCCAGTTTTGTATTTTAAACTACACGTAAAAGATTCATCCTTTCAGTGCCCACCAAAACACGCAAAAGACCAAGTTCAAGAACGAAAACGAACTTCAAAAGTGTTCCCACGGAAGACGAGAAAAGCATAGCCGAGTAGTCAAGCCTTGGTCTCCAGCCAAAAGGATACGAGATCAACTCGCCTCGTCGTTCGATGTCCAGTGGTGGACATCGAATTTTGAATACTTCTACGTGCCTTTTCATTGTTTAAGTAGAACAATGATGCATTGTTGAAGCACATTTCTAAGTACGTATACAGTTCGAATGCGACAAAAAGGGTTTCAAAGGGTTTAACGAACGTTAACGAGACAAGTTTCTCATGCAACAATGCTAAATCGTTAACAATGGATTTTTCGTCCAGGAAAAAAAACTGCTTCATTGCTTGTGTGGCAAAAAAGTGTTCAACATTGCGCTGTCCAGTACTGTACAGTACTTGACATTTAATTTTGCAAACTTCAAATGCTGTACTGAATTCCCCGTACGGATTAATCGTTCCTGGTAGGTGCCAATGTTTGTCCAAATATCTTTCCGTCGTTGAAATAGAACACCGTTGCATTGTTGGAGAAAGTTTTTAAGCTATTGATAGTTCGAATGAGGCAAGGTTCTCATGCAACAATGCTAAATCGTAACAATGGAGTTTTTGTCCAGGAGGAATTGTCAAAGAATTGCTTCAATGCTTGTGTAGCAAAAAAAAAAAATGTTCAACAGTCGCTGCCCAGTACTGCACAGTATTTGACACTGAATTTTGAAAACTTCAAATTTACTGAATTCCGCATACGGGTTAATCGTTCGTGGTAGATGCCAATGTTTGCCCAAATATCTTTCCATTGTTGAAATAAAACAACGCTGCATTGTTGGAGAAAGCTTTTAAGCAGCTATCGGAGATAGTTCGAATAAGGCAAGTTTCTCATGTAACAATGCTATATATCGCAACAATGTAGTTTTGATCCGGGAATAAAGCGCTCCATCAATGCTCGTGTGGCAAAGAAAATGAAGTTCAACATTAATTGTCCAATAATGTACACGTAGGACTTGAATAAAAACGACCGCTCTTGAATACGGGCTGGTACTGAAGGGTTTACTTTATGGTATCGTCAAATTCTTACTATTACTCCTAACCAGAATCCATCTGGGTTTAGTCTTGCATCTGATATAAGTCTGTACTGATTGCGAATTGAAGGACGCGTACAGGTCAAGGAAGCCTTAAGGTCTGATTTATACTGTGGCACTAATCTATAATGATTATAAAATATAACCATTATAATCAAAGGGTAAGGGGGCAAGAAAAACTAACATCTTTTCTGTAGAAACCTAATTATTCGCGCACTAACCACAACAACAAAAATTCAATACCTAGGCTATGATTAGTGTTGCCAGCCGCTTAAAATAGTGTTTTTCTAATTGTAAAAAACAACGGAGCCCAAATATTTTAACCCGCGATGGCGGCTAATTAGTCACGCCAAGTAGCACACAATGTACGCCCACAATGGTGACAGCTAAAGTGAAAAACAAAAGAAAAAATTGAATAGCAGTACAAAAAAACCTTCTGAGTCCATTGCTCTTCACAACTGACCAGTCATGACAGGAGTCAGACAGCTTTCCAAGTCCGGCAAAACAGTTTTCCTAATCGGTGTAAAAAGGTTTGAAGTAAAAAAAAAAAAGAAAAGAAAAAGAAACGCAGACAGATATCGACCATTGCATGACTGCCCACAAGTGTTTGTCACGAATCGCCAAAAAAAAAAAAAAAAAGTTTTAAAAGTTTGATAATGCAGGTAACCGAATTACTCTAAAAACTAAGAAGTTTTAGAAGTTCGATAATGTAAGTATGAACTACGCTAAAAAAAATAAAATCTATAGATTTCTCAAAACAAATCCGGGGTCAAGTAACAAGTTTCTCAAGGTAATCATTTATGCTCTAACATCCTACAGATGTCGCAGATACTGCGAAAATTTCAGCAAAAACGAATGGACAAGGTGTTAGAAGCACGTTAACACTGCGGTTATTTACTTAATAATATAATAATAATAATATAGGTTTATTGCAACCGGAGCGACAAGGACTGGGTGGTCACTGACTGCCGTCCGATGTTAAAACAAAAAAAAATTGTACACTATAAAAGTTAAACAGTTAAAAGTTTAAAAGAAGGACGATGGCTCGGTTGCAGAGGAAGGGTTGATGGTATGAGGTTTGGGTCACGAATGCCTTACCACCAAGGATAGACCTACCAGGGACACGATGTTCCCCGATGGCATCGTAAAACGTGAGGGACAACCCTACAAACTGGTATGACCAACCCTAGTAGTCCAACTAGTAGTCAAACTAGTAGTCCAACCCTACAAACTAGTACGAGTAACAGACTTAAAGTACGAGCAAGGGCACGGTTAGGGCGCGTTTGTACGACTCACCTTGCAGTCTCGCAGCCAGAATTTAATCACAATGGCAAAGACGTCATTGCCATGGTAACGATGCTACTTGGATTAGCTAGATCCAACATCTTTGGAGCAAATGCTTCAGTGTTATAATCCGTGACAATAAGCTAAAGAATCTCCTGACGAAAAACTTTCTCAGCCGGCTTCTGAACTTACATTATTGAATGTTTCAGTTACGAGCCGGCAGAGCTAAAACCGCCGCCATGTTGGAATTTCAGATGATTTCTAGCTTTTAGCTGTGAGAATGCAAAGGCGAGTAAGGGCCGTAATTGTGCCCTAAACACATCCTTCTGCAGCGAATCGTTGTGTAAATTCTCGCTCACTAACGTCTTAGTTAATACTAAATTGGCTGTTGACTTCTCTTACCTTTAACGTGGCATGCGGCTATCCAGTTGTCTACATCTAGTAACTATGGCAACGACACGGACACGAAGTATGAGGTACACGGCACGCTAGCCTCGATTTAAGACAACAAGAAAATAATTCCCATTGCAGTATAAAATGGTGGACTTTTTATGAATGCTAGCATATAAAAAGTTCGGTGGTTTGTTTTTGATTCGACAAACCCGAAATGGGCGCCATGTTGGATTTTGAATTCTCGTTGCGAGATGTTATGTTTTCTATCGTCGTTTGATCACCGCTAGAAGCTGTTCTTTGTGCCAGCATAGGACAATTTTAGAAGTAGTGAGTACTGAAGACAACATTTGAAATAATG
The DNA here is from genome assembly GCA_023313725.1 of Lithobius niger. NCBI lineage: Eukaryota > Metazoa > Arthropoda > Chilopoda > Lithobiomorpha > Lithobiidae > Lithobius > Lithobius niger. Next base: position 11,250 of record JAHWFP010097068.1, on the reverse strand, counting down.
CGTGTATACTTTTTTCTTTACCCTTGTTGTTATTTACTTGTTTATGTAATTTCGCGTTCAGTTAGTAGGAACTGACAACTTACTGCAAATAAGTCAACATAGACTAGCAAATAGCTTTCGGCAACCGAGAGCTTATAGGTCTTGTTGCATAAGAGTGCGCTAACGGAACACACAGAATGCTAACTTGGTGAGTGTTTCCCGGGAGCTCCCAAACAAATTGAGCATCAGCAGTCGAGTTGTCATAATCGTGACCTTCACACCAAGTGGACGTCGGCTTTAATTTCTCTCACTGAAAACGCGCACACGCAACTTAAACAAAAGTAGCTAGGCTGAGAATCAGCCCTAAACATTTGTGCACGTTCTATGATTAAATGTGATAATTCCCCCAAAGTGATGCAACAGGTGGAAAGAAGTACGTAAGCCCAACGTAAAGTTCTGCTGTATCCTCTATATTTCTTTTAAATTAGTCATTGACAAGTTTGAGTGATAGGTATAGTCAAGACTAAACAACAGCGACCTATCTTTTTATCATCTGTCACTAGGCAAAACAGGACCTGGTTGTCACCCTTGACTCCACCTAGGTGCCCCTCTCAACTGGTGGCAGCGGTGGGCAATAATAGTGGCTTTTTTCCTTCTTCTTCTAGTCTACTCTTAGTGATGTACATTTTTTTTCCTCCTATGTTTATCCGAGGGTGGTGTTTGCGTAGTTGCCTGTACCATCTGGTCTCCATTGAGACAGGAACGTAAGGTAAACGTTAGTTACAGCAGCTTTAAACTTCATTAAAATATTGAACTGGAGTCGGAGTCTGATAGCCTAAAAGAAACACGAAAGAGAAACTAAAAAAAAAAAAAACCTCTTCTTGTTTGATAGGCAGGCCGTGTTTTTTCTTTTATGCGTGCATGTTTCGAGCTCTATGTAGACATTTTCATGTAGTCGTGAAAAGAAAAAAAAATCTCATCAATAGAAACGTATTTTTCTGCATTTTTAAAAAAACTTAATGTTAAAAAAAAAAAAACCTTTTCTCTTTTACGATGGACTGAACGCACTTAAAATGGAGTTGGGTTTTGAGGTTGGAACAGAGGAAAACGCAAAACAGACAGACTGACTCCCACCAAAGAGATTTTTTAAAAACGAAAAGAAGTAAAAAAAAAAAAAAACGACCTCACAAAAGCTTCGGGGAGCAAATAGGACACGAAACAGCGTGGAGGCAAAAATGAGGAGGGAAAAAAGGAGAAGGTTTTTTTTTAGTCCCATCCTTCCGCTGCCGTCTGGTCTGCAGCCCAGTGAATTATTGATGACGCTTTTTCGGTATGGGACTGGGGAAAAATATGTTTTTTGTTGGCTTTCCCCTTTTCTAATTAAAGTCCTGTTGCTGCTCTATAAAACCATAACAGAAAAATGAGATAAAAAAATAATAATAAAGAGAGCATGTCGATATTGTCAAGGCCACTGAAGCTTACCCAACGAATAACTGAAAACTGTTACTAGCCATAGATTTTCTTTTTAAGGAGACAATCAACCTTAGCATGAGAATCAAGCTTCCATCCTCAGGTCTCATTTATGGAAAGTAATCTCGATGGCTCGAAATGGATTTTTGGCTAATGTTCCTAGAAAATAAAGTTTGTGACGACCCACTTCTACACCCGTCACACTGTTTCATGAGTTCGCCCCAGAATTCAATTCAAATCATCGATGCGACAATCTATCCAGGGAGCGCCTTGCAGGTAGCCACACAGAGAGAACGGAACGGCAGCCGTTGCTTCGCATTCCACGTCGAAGATACGCACGCTCCGTGATTGGAAAAAGTAGGTGATGATCAGAATACCCGAGGACAAGAAAAACACGACAGGAATATGATAGGTACACTTTTTTTTTAATTTGAAAAAGCCGCACACCACATTTTTGCGTTACAATTTTTACCTTTTTTAATACATATGCGAGAAAAACTCGTCGATGTCTGAAACATACAATCGAGGTTGAAAAGATCGTTGGTAGGACCACAGCAAAGTTCATCGACCAAGCTACGTGGATGGTTTCCTATCACTTCTTTTGTTTAAATATGTACCATGTCGTGCTAAAAAGACAATTCCTACTGAAGAACAATTTTTACGGTGGTTTCAAAAACTTTCATTATTGACCGTTTCGGTACGGTTCGTCAAGGCAAACCTCGCTCCCCCATCTTCCAATTTCCGACTTGCTTATAATAGACCCAATAGAGTTAATTGCAGTTTCAGTTCATATATAAGTACGTACCCTTACGTCAGCTGAGACTGGAATAAAACTCGTACAATTTGTAGTGGATTTATAAAATTGGAGTGCTGAAGTTGGATTTTTAAAGGTAGTGACAATTTCCAGAGGCTATGAATAAATAAACTAAATAAATTAAAACCATTTTCAGAGGCTATTAATGACGTTTTCTAAAAGGTAACGATTTTGCACACGGAAAGACTTTACACCTTGACGTAAATTTATATGCAAAGCCATGAAACAATATTCTGTTTATTAAAGATAGATGCATCACAGCAATCCTCATTATACACGATCACAAACTGAATTCTGTAACCAAGTCTAGTAGCGACCTTGATCGATGTTACTTAGCATCAAACCAAGCTAGCCAAGCTACCAGAGAAATTTCATTGATTTCCATTTGTGTTTATTTAGACGTTCTGCAGGTTTCTGCAGACGTTCTGCCGTTTTCACACAGTTGTTGCTCAATACAAGTGTGGAATTAAAAAAAAAATACCATGCCACAAATCTCGTGCAATCCTTGAAAAACGTTTGGATTTCTGAATCTCCAAAACGAGTAGTCCTAAGTGCTCATTTGCCTGAAGAGCAGTGTAAAATTTAGCAGACTCCATCTACCGCATGAATTATCGTTATTTCCCTTTTTCTGTACCTGCATGTACCGAGAACTCACTCCGACATTCGAGCAACTGTGTAGACGTACTTAACAGGTGTGACATAAGCACTACCTGTATTTGACGAAGCTTAGCAAAAGCTTAAAAGCTTAAAGCTCCTTTCTACGTTGAGTTTTAAAGAGAAATTTCGACCATTTTCCCTTGTATTTCGGAGATTTGCCTCTGTATTTCAGAAATTCCCGTTTGTGTTTAGCCCATTTACAGTTGTATTTTGGCGATTTACCCTTGTATTTTGGCGATTCATCTTCGTATCTCGGAAATACCTTTTCGTGCACTCGTATGTCAGCGATTTACGCTTGTATTTGAGAGCGTTTCCCTTGTATTTCGGCACTTTTTTCTTGCATTTCAGCGCTTTTCTCTTGTATTGCTGCGAATTTTTTGTTTGAAGAATCTCGGCAGTTTGCTTCTGTATTGTTTGATTATGCAGCAGAAGCGTTTTCCCTTCCATCGGTTCAGTTAGCATTTTTTATTCTATTTACCACTCAAGTGGTCAGATTATAGCCTAGTGTTCGCGACCTATCTTGAGTTCGCCGCAAAACGAACACAGACAATCGATGGTACGTTTTTGGTAGCAGATTGCCTTGTTGATATCCAAGGTGGTTACAAAAACAATGGCGGCCGTCGATTAAAGCCGCCCCTTCCAGGAAAACGTAGTCACTCATAAAATACTTGCAGGACTCAAGATACGCCACGCACACAATAAAGCATTATATTGATCTGAGTTTATCTTGTAATAGAAATGGCATAGTCCCTCCCAGGGTGTACTGGGTAGCGTGAGAAAATAACTCGTGCCCAGCTTCGTTACATGTTTGGGAGCTAATATCGGCTATTCTGGATAATTTTGCAGCCTTATTACAATTGGAGGTTTCCTTTGAGGGGAAATCCCAATCCCTCCTAAATGTTATTGATGTCGGCCACCTACGTTCCGTCGCAGGTTTGTTGATTGTCGCCATCTTGATGGTGTTCGTCGTCGTTTCCATATTCCGCATGACATTGTGCGTCAATTGGGCGATAAGTCTGTTCTCCTGTCCGGGATTATTTTTTACTAGAGGAAGCCCGTGCTATGCACGGGGCCGGTCATGAATTACGTTTACGGACACATTTCCCGGGACATTTTTCCGGTACTCTTCCCGACGACTTGTCAGATTGATCGATCACTCATGCCTGCCTCCTGTTTGCATGCAGATAGAATGGAAGAGTGCATTGTTGCAATGCGGGCGCGAGGAGGGGAGAAGTGATTGTTCGGCCCGACGACTTGTCAGATTGAACCTTTATTGAATTGATCGACCACTCAGGCCTGCCTCCTGTTTCCATGCAGGTAGAGTGGGAGAATGCATTTCCAATGCGGGCGCGAGGAGGGGAGAAGTGGTTTCCCTTTTAGCCTTCCTTTTAGCCGGCCTCCAGGATTATTATATAGATTTTTGCAGGAGATACAGATGCATGACAAGATCCAGATTCGCGTAGTTTGTTTAACATCACTTTGTCCCGGACCACTGCACAGTGACTGAGGTTGGCGCTAATGACCTCTCTGTCGACGCACCATTAAACCTCAAACCCCCTCCCCTCCCCATATTACAATTGGAGGTTTCCCGATTTAAAGACTGGGGTTCTCCCTCCCATAATTAGACTTTTCCTTCAAAAAGGTCAAGTAAGGTCTCGAAATAACAGTTTAGACTACACAGGCATTTGTAAGGTTCACCTGACTTAAAGCATCGAAAATGAAAAAAAAAATAGCAGGTAGTGTTTGTATGTAAACTACACAGTACCTTTAATTAATACCATTTTACCATTCTCGCTGATTTACTAATACGCCGTATAATCAGTCTCACCTCAGCCATTTCTCAAGGTCCTGCCCCATCAAATCAGTGTCTTGTATATTCTTGAGTCAAACCAGCTTCGTCACAGACGGACGATCTGATGCTAAAACCAGAAGACTTGAGAAAAAGAAAGAGAAAAAAAAAGTTTCACATTTTTCTTTCAGACGAAACTTTTTTTTTTGCAACTTCTTCACCCTTTCCTCTCAACTAAGGCCTCATTTGCATACAATGGCGGCAGACGCCTGGGGCATTGTGGCCTTGACTAGCCAGGGAGGGGGCAGCCAAGCCCACAACTGCCAAGCTGGAAAGATGGCCGGAGCCCCACCCACTGGCTCTCCTCCACTCCCCCACGTCAGTTGTGGGGCAGAAAGGGGTAGATTCGATGGATGGGTGGACAGGAAGGCCGTGGCCAATGGCGCAAAACAGATGGGCTTTGGAGCCAGATTGCCATCCTCCTGTTGTGGACGCGGGCTTCGCTACTGAATTTCTCCCTGACAACGGAATGAAGAAGAGGAAAAACTAGTTTTGTTTCGATAGCTACTAAACAAAACTGCCAAAAAAATGAGCTTGTCGGATGGCTAATAATACACGAATGGGTTTGGACCTCCATTGTAGTTCAAATCTATGGGTTTGGGGCCCTAACTAACCATTTTTTGGGGATTTTAAAAAATAACTATTTTCATGGTGGTGGGGGCTGTACGTAAAAAAAAAAACACCTCCACATTCAATTGTGTCAGTGACTGTGAAGAGGACTAGTGCAAAGTTCCTCTACAACTGGCAGTGTCGGACTGGGTCATTTTTTTGTGATCTGCCATTTCCTTAAAAAGGGCTCCCCACCTCCTTCAAAAGGGCTCCCCCTCCCAAGAAAATTAGTATTATTTGTCGGATAATATTTTCCTGGTTACGATCTTACGTGTAGTCCAATATCCAATATAATTAAAGTACAATACAAGGAGCACAAATGAATGAGCTCACAAATTGGCCTCCCTACTTAGTTTTCGTATGCCGCCTACGTAGACACAAGCTGTACCGCCACTGTTTTAATAATATCGGCCAGATCTGGCTAGTCGTCTTACAACTTACTTAAATTACACCACAAATTTCATCTAAAGAAAATTACGATTCTATTCCCAGTCTAGTCCCTGAAGCAGGCAAGTGATCCGTGACCAGGGAAGGGCCCACTTTCTGAATTTAGTAGGGGGGCCCGTCTGCCAACAGTTCGAGCCAGACAACTGGATGTTGCAAGAAAATATTATTGGTTGACGCGCACCTAGCGCTAGCCATAGCGCCAGAAGGAGAGAGGGACAATTTTGCTAGGTAAATCCCATCGGAAATTGCTAGGATCTTTTACATGCCACAATGGACATGAGCACGCGCCATCACAGGGCCCTTCTCTTCCCAAAAATGCCAGGGATGGCTGACACCGGACTCGAACCTGCGACCTCTGGCACAAGAAACGGTCATGAAAAATCATGTTAGGTAAATACTCGATTAAGTTAATCTCCACAGATGAAAACATGATAAATCAGTTAAATCCGTTGGATTTTGGATTAGCGTTGAAGATGGTTTAATTACCAAGTGCAACTTTCAACTATTTCCCAGATGAAAATGGTGGTAGCTTGTGTATGAAAATAATGTTCGTGCTCAACGTATACCAGCAGAAGCGCTGCTGTTTCGTGCATAACGTAACAGCCATAGTTTAGACATTGATAACAAAGACTGCAGAAACCCTTTTAGCATTTTAGTTTAAATAGCTATTAAAAGTTCAGTTTCATTAACAATAACGTGCAGTAAAAACGACTCTGTGAACTGTTCACATACCATTAACCGACATTATTTCGACACCATATTCAGTTGTTTTTTTTATAATTTCCATTGTAAGACTCCAAGTTTTCTTACTATTTCTGTCGAAGAACATCACAAAGTAAGTATTTTACAGTTCATCGTGATTTTTAATACGTAGTCCTATACACGGCATGCAGATCTGTTGTGCGCGCGGCGTATCTTGAGTCCTGCAAGTAGTTTATGAGTGGCTACATCTTCCTGGAGGGAGCGGCTTTAATCGACGGCCGCCATTGTTTTTGTAACCACCTTGGATATCAACAAGGCACTCTGCTACCAAAAACGTCCAATCGCTTATCTGTGTTCGTTTTGGGGCGAACTCCAGATAGGCCGGGGACACTATAGACGCACCTAACGAGTGACACAAAAGGCCTTCTCCTGATCAATTTGATGAGATACCGGCCCCATCAAGACATTCTTAATACGTGTTTGGTGGATTGCCGAAATATGCTGAGTGATATAGCAGATCTCAAAATTTACACCACCTATGCACAGCCATAAAGTCTACTAAAACTGCCAAAAAAAAAAACATAATAGGAGCACTTGACAACGGGATTGAGGTGAATCCTGAAACGTTGTGTGTTTTTTTGTGCAATTTTAGTAGGCTTTATTCTTTTTAAATCCTCGTATTGCTTTCTGCTAAGATATATATATATATATATAGCCAGTCACTTCATTACGTTTTGACGAACATGTGTACAGAGTAATGCTAACAATTCCGTAGACAAACCATTTTCACAGGCCAAGGAAAAACCCTAAATAACCAGTAAGTACGTAAACAAAAACCGATAGGCCGAAACGACGGAGCGAACGTCTTGATTCGATCAGTTTAACGAGATGATCGTAAAGATCGGCTGACACTTTCTTTCCAGGTACGCGTTCGATAATACCCGGGAAGAATAGAGGTGGTGGCCATTTCCTCACCCGGGGTGTCTTGGGGTCAGGGTAGCAAAGCCGAGCCGCTCACCCGCATTCCCCTTCCACCTCGGGGCGGCCACGCCAACACCCTCAATGAAGTCACGTGTACTTGGCGCAACGCCAAGCCCAACGCGCGTGCACACGCCACATTCAGGCGGGAAGCTCGATGCACGCAAAGCTGTTTCGTCAAACAACATTCAACAGCGTTTCCTCGCTTGTGAGCGTGGCAAAAAGGCGGTTAACCAATCCGCACCACATCATGACAACCACGCCATGTATGCCATTCGGAATAATTTGATGACAAGCAAGCAAGATCACCACAACAGTCATGCGGTACCTTCCTAAACGACCAAACAGAGCGAACCAAACACACCACTGTTGGTGACAGTTTGGCTCATTCCCTGCTAATATCCGTGTTGATGCGACTTGATTGACGTCAACATCGTCAGCGATGAATCTGTTTCGTCAAAACTGTTCCCTCGCGCATGCTGAAACCTCCACCCCAGCAAACCACCTCCCTGAGATGGTTCACAATTTGGCATTGCTCTCGCTGGGTCACATCTATTAGCCAATCCTGGTCAAATCCATTAGCCAGGTCTGATTGCGGTGAAGATATGACGTATGGAATACTTTGCTGAGCTTGTTGAACTGTGTTTTAATTTAGGACGGTACTGAACGGCTGACGCAACATCACTGCGCACGCGAGAGGCCAAGTTTGGAGCCAAACTGTCTCTAACAGTGGTGCGTTCTGTTCGCTCTGTTCGGTGGTTTAGGAAGGCACTGATGTTACGTCTGTCTGCAAGTTTATGCAGAACGTGGGTGCTCTAGTTTTAAATCCATCCGCCCCAGCTACACACGATTTCAGAGACGCGTCTGCAAGAAATTCTTGCCTTTTTGGGCGAGTTGGCGGCTGATAGTAAGCTCGTAAAAGTAAATGAGTAATTAAGGGAAGGAAACAAGTATATGAAAGAAAGGGCACGTGAACAAAATGGTTATTTACGCCCATACTTTGACAAATAATCCTAATTTGGCAAAGAGTACAGAAAAAATACAGCTGAAAAGCTACAAGCAATTGACTATTTGAAAAAAAAAACACCGTAGAGAAGGTGCGAAAGAAATAACAAAACGGGGGAAGCGGATGCAGGATGCAGATGCGACTAAAGAGCCACAGAGGACAATTACGTCAGGAAAAATGAGTTTTTAGCTGAGGTTTATTTAACTAAAACGAAGATGACCGAAAAAAAGCAACCTAAACTAGAATTATCTTTTTTTTGTATTTAAATGATTAACAATCCGATTCTGACGAAAGCAGGATGGTGTCTTTCAGGCGGATACAGTTTTAAACTAAAATGACAGAAATATGTCTAAACTAAGTCAACCAGATGATACAACCTAGGAATACCATTCTAAGATAACATTATTTTCTTTACAGCTTAAACCGTACACGTGACGAAAAGTAGAAACTACCGAATTAACGACATCACCTTCCACTAGGTAAAGTAGAACAGTCTAAACGTCGTAACGATATGGAAATCGTGGATATGGATATGGTGAATCGTGGGGTGGGGGGGGGGGGGGGCAGCTTAGTTTAATCGCGTAACTCTTCTCTCACTGCACATTTATGCTATAACAAATAATCCGGTAGCCCGTGCGAGTCTATAGCAACAATGCCACCAACAGCAATGTACCCACGCATAAAACAACGCCATATGTAAATAACAGTGCACTGTATAAAAAACAATGACAACAAAACGTAGATCGTCAATTACAGGCAACAACCGGAATTTAAAAATGCCACAGTGTTATGCTGCCTACTTTGTTGTCACACTGGCATTTGTTTCTGCAATGTGTGGCGCAGTGGCATCCTGGACCACTGCACTGTGACTGAGATTGGCACTAATGACCTAGCTGCCCGGAGTTTACCGTCAACAATACATCTTGTGTATTGCTTGTTACTGACGGACATTACCCTTCATTGCCGGCCGCTCGCCCTTTTTCATTGCTACCGCGTTAAGAATGAAAATACTCCTCTTTCCGCTGCTGCCGTAAAAAGAATGAACATGATCGCCCTATCGCTTTAATGCGCTCCGTTTTGATTGGGTGTCACAATGACTGCCTTTCCCCGTTACTGACCCTAACCAATGGTCCAGCCTAAGCGAAATATATATACAGATACGTTTCTTTCTGTTCAGAGTTCGTGAGCTCCTCGTGACAAACAATCGATAACGCCGTCAGTGCAGATTGAGCGAGCGATGCGAGCAACTTCTGTGACAATTACCATTGGTAAGGATAAGTCAAAAGTCAATGGGTTCTGCATAAATAACTACTACTCAGGACAGCAGACAATGTGATGGACTCTTTCCAAAAAAGAATATATCAGCTACTTGACTGTCGTCAATAGAGCCTACCATTTGCTAAGTAAGTTACCAATATTCTCGTAAGTCATTTCTGCAGTTTGTCAAAGAAAAAGCTGCAGTAATAAAAGCTTGGTCCAACATATAAACGGACAACTATTATCAGACAGTTTCTAACTTTAGTTTGATTCTACCAACCTCACAAACGTACTAAACAACGGTGTGCTACAACGCCGGTAGCCATTTTTTCTTTTCTTACACCCGGACGTGACGTGGGTATGGCGCTACAGTGGGCGCTAACTAATGCCCTCATAATTGTGGCTATTGACAGCGGGATGCGCTCTCGCGTTCGTTTAATCTTAGCGGCTGCAAGAGTTTGTACCTCCGTCGCGTGCGGCAGATAAATGGATTCTTGCCGCGCGGAGCCAACGACGATCTATTGTCAACGTCTCATTAATCAGAGCTGTGCTTTGGTCCAGGCCGGACGGCGGAGGGATACGAACACAATCACACGGAACCACCTTTTCAGTGCAACACTTGAGCCTTATCGACAAGCGGCTCTTCCCTGGTTTTTTTTTTTTTTTATTTCACAGAACAGTTTGAAAGGCAAATAAAACTGTCTTTAGGAATCGCGTGGAATGCCAGTTAAGAGTTATACGCGGACTGAACACAGAAATTATTTCCAAACAAAAACAAATACACATTGGAAACTCATTGCCAGTGTTCTTCAGACTCGTATGCTGGAGATCCCAAAGAAGGAATCGAACCGCTGACATTTGGATTAAATGTTGGGACCTCTGCTGAAAGTCACTTACGAGAGAAGAAAGACACGTGGTTAAAAAGGGGGCCCTAAATAAAAAAAAAATAAGGGGGGGGGGGGGAGATGAGGGGTTGGCTATTAACACAACCGCAGGATGTAGCAGATGTAACCATGATTACATAGAGTTTGCATCCGTTATGAACAAGAAGCGTTGCATAGTATCAAGTTTCTGTCCCAGCATCTGACGGATTACAGCGCCCAATTTGAGGAATTTTCGTACTACACAATGCAGTATATGGAATTCTGGGTATCATTTTCACGGAAGGCTCTGATGCTGGTTCGAGTCTAGGTAAAAGTTGAATTAAACAGGATGGAAAGGTAAATGGGCTCGAGTTGGGTTAAATAAATATAGACGGGGACACCCATTTACGTTGCCTTTTGGACTTAAATGTGTGATGCCTGAACGGGGAATTGAACCCACGACCTTTGAAACCAAAGGCATAAGTCCTACCCGTGAGCCATAATGACGTGGCCTAGACTTACACCTTTGGGTTCATAGGTCGTGGGTTCAATTCCCCGCTTAGGCAGTCTGACATGAAGTCCGAAAGACAACGTAAATAGCTTTGCATCCGTATTTACT
>JAHWFP010097067.1:42434-63040 GCA_023313725.1 Lithobius niger | reverse complement strand
ATGGCGACATGACACGACACGATGGCGACATGACGCGACACCATGGCGACATGACACGACACGATGGCGACACGACACGACACGATGGCGACACGACACGACACGATGGCGACACGACACGACACGACCCCACACTTTTGACGCGAGGGTGTGTCCCATGCCAAACCTACAGTCCGGCGACAGACGCATACATCTTGGTCTCAATCCCATGACCTACACCTTTTCCCGGTGATTTACGGCTGGGAAGAGAAAACCATTCACTAGTGTTTTCGTTCCTATTACCTACTCCTTTTCTCGGAGATTTACGGCAGGGACGATATAGCTATTTACCAGCGTTCTCGTTCCTACGACCTACACCTTTTCTCGGTGATTTACGGCTGGGAAGAGATAGCTATTTACTAGTGCTATCGTTCCTATAACCTACTCCTTTTCTCGGAGATTTACGGCAGGAACAATAGAGGTGGTTTTTTTTTTTTTTTTATATGGTACTCTTTTAAAAATTTAACGCTCACGCTCTTCTGGTGTTTGACGCCATAAACAAACTCATTATGTCCAGTAGTTTCGTAAATTTGTCCTCACTGGACTTTACTACTCCTACAGTTTTGCGTGATTTTTCGCTGAAGTGCTCATACGAACCGCTATTTCCCACACCGGGAGCGGCCATTTGAGTACTGTCATTTCCTGACCCGCGAGTGGACGCCCTAGAAGATTTTCCTTTCTTCGCCGAGCTCTTCACTACAGCCGCCGGACTTGATCTAGACGCAGTCTTAACATCTCCGACACGTGGCGCCTCCTGACGGCACGGCGCCTGCATAGCTGGCGACTGCATCGCAGACGACGACTTGATGTCCGTCACAACAGACACATCGGTTCCTAATATCCAATGATTTTTCTTCTTCTTCGGCTAACAATGGTTGCAACATGTGAAGCATATCAGCCATTAGGGCGCCGAACTTTTTTTTTTTCTTCGTAATTCGTTGCTCCATACAAGTGGCTTGCGCATCAAAAATTACGTTGGCTGTGGTCTGCATCAACGCCAGCAACTCTTCATTTGAGAACGGCACCTGTCCTACTCCATCATCAAACAACTTTGCATCATCCCACACCACCACACTTTCGTGAACTTCAGCAAAGTCATTTTCGTTTGTTGACGCCATCTTATTTTCTCCCTCCGGTTGACAAGCTGCAGCCGTTTCGTCATCAACCAAACCTGCCGTTGCTGCCCTGGCCCTTTGATCTGCTTTCTGATCCGATTTCTTCCACGTATGCAAAATGTCCTTCATAGTTGAACGATGATGCAAATCGCACAGTTCACATACTTTGGTGACGAAGTTGCAGGGCCTGCACTCACGGCAAAGAGGGTGAAAATCTCTTGACTGTTTCTTGCAGCTACACGCATCAAATTTCTTCGAATTGAGTCTCCCACGTAATAGATCGTTTGATTCTTCTATCGTGGTCATAATTCTGCCCAGAAAAGTTGATAACTTTGCTTCCAAACAAGAAAACAAAGGCAGCGATGCCAAACACGTCCTACCCTAACAACGTGCTCAAAATGTGATGAGGGGAACAAACAAGATGGCGGCCTCCTAGTTAGGAGTAGCAGCGCCCCTGGCGGGAGAGGAGAGAAAGTTTGGATACAAGCTAAAAAAAAGGGAGTTTTTTAGTTGATAAATGAGCAGTGATAGCGTAAAATGATGATTTTAAGCATAATTACTGAAGTAAGTATTTGCAGGTAGTAAGAAAATATACACTATCACACCACTTCGTCGGATCATCTCCTTGGCTGCAGTGGTCGTTTGGTTTTGAATTTTATTGTTTTATTGTCCTTGTTGTGATTGGGCCTGATGAGTTAGGTGCTTTTGCGCTGCTATAGGTTTGTGGGTGACGGGAAGGTGGGCCTTAATTTGGTTCAAAGGGTTCTTAGTTACGGTGCATGGTGGTGGATCCTGTGTGGCAGTTGCAAGGGATTCAAGCACACGTTTTGGATACCGTTTTTTTTTTGGAGAAGAGAATATCAGTACAATTTTGAAGTACAATTTCAGCTAACACTCCTGAGTTCGGTAGCCATTGGTCCACTTTCAGTTTGTTGATAGCATCGATATTGGTGTAAGACATGCGTTGAGTTTTAGAAGCAAGTTTAGTAGTTTGATGACTTGTGGTGGGTGGGTCTAATTTTGTGTCCTCGTGTCAGCTTCAAGAGGAAGTAGGGATGGTACGATACAAAAAAATTTATACAGATACATTTTTTTTAATTATCGCGATAATCGATATCTCGATAAAACTAATTTTGAAGCTGGAATAACAATTTAAGTTTGTTAGTTAAAACAAAACCTTGGCTGAAGCCTACAGTGCAACCTTCACGAATGTAAATTGTGTGGCACTTGCAATTTAGCCAGTAGACATGAAAACCGAACAGCACTGACATAAAAAAAAGTTTGAGAAATTACTTCCTCATTTTTAACGTGATCTAGTGTTTCTGTGGCTAATACTTACTTGTGGGCAAGATGTTGTAATACCATGACGATACAGCACATTTCCAAGGTTATCTACCGCCCAAAGGTGAACAGGATTCTGAAAGGTTTCACTGCTACAATCTACTTGAAATGAAATGTCTTGCAGACGGACGGATTCTAATTCTTGCCATGGTCCCGACGTTATTAGTTTACATTTCCTACAAATAACAATAACCAAGGTCAACAACGTAAATTAAGTAATACGTGATCTTCGCAGCACAGTATACGGACAATTTCAAAATAAAAAAGATTACAAATAAAAACGTCAAGTGTGCCGTAAAAAAGGGGTTATATGACTGAAGTTACACTTTACTTGTTAAAAGGTACACGGATAAAAATTGATGATTTTTAATTGAAATAATTTAAATAATGAAATGTACAGTTGAGAAAATTGCATCTGTTTAAGTGCTGTTGTGCTTTACGTTTAAATATATGATTAGTAAAGCACAACAGCACTTAAACAGATGCAATTTTCTCAACTGTACATTTGGATATTTCAATTAAAAATCATCAATATTTATCCGTGTACCTTTTAACAAGTACAGTGTAACTTCAATCATATGACCCCTTTTTTACGGCATACTTGACGTTTTGTTTGTAATCCGTGTACCTTTTTTATGTCTAGGGCGTCACGCAACAAAGGCTTATGCCAGGAGCAAATGAAGATGGCGGCCTACCTGCTCCATCTTCATTTGCTCCTGGTTATGTATGCAGTCGATTGTTGCTGGCCACTTCGAAACAATTCAACTCAGCTCTGAAAGCCTGCATTTACGAAATAAATATGCCATTCTATCGTTTCTAGCTGTCAATTTCGAGGTCGATGGTTTAAATCTACATGAGTTTAGCTGAAACACGAATTCTTTCATTTTGCCCTTCAACTATCAACTTTTTAGCAAAGACAAACACGTGCACGAAGAATGGATCTGGATTTTGCTAAGTGGGATTGTTCCCTAATTACAATGGTTAAAACAATGTAAAACAATCAAAATGATCGTTCAGGGACCCGCAACTCCGGAATGGATGGACCAATCGAAAAAGTGGTCCTTCTGAGGATGAAGCCCAGGGAAATTTCTGGCTAAGATCATGTTTCAGATTTTAGGTAGGTCCAGTAGTTTTTTCTGAAACCGTGTCACACAAGAACAAGAACAACCACAACAACAAGATGTGAACACTTTTCAAACTTACGTGTGGGTCCGTACGTTTCCTCTTGCACGGAATTGCATAAAAGTTGGTATAAAGTTTGGAAAAGTTGCTATCTACTAACTGGCCAAGTTTGGTCGAAATAGATTGAATAGAAACGGAGAAATTAATAGTTTTAGTTTCACATTAAAAATACCGTAGCGGTTTTTACTCTGAAAGCTCATATCGAAAAAATGTCAGTCCTAAATTTAAAGCACAATTTCAGATTACAGGAATCTCACCAGATTCTTGCGAATTTTCAACAGACAGTATCCGTCCGTCTTCGTCAGGCACTAAGAGAATTTGTAGAGGTTGTAACTACATCGTTTTGGACATCGTGATTCGAAACCGGCGCTCGGCGTGGCCCACTGGATGCTCCAGGCTCACTGGATGCGATGGGCCTACGACATGCAGCAGGTCCTCTCTCCCATCAGCTTGAGAGTCTCGCTGAAAAATCTTTTCTCAGTAGAAACCTGATTCCCGGATTAGAAGCACCCTGTGTATTCATTAGAGTAGCTCCATTTTTTTACATGGTGCTGAGTGGCCAAAGACTTTAGTCCTCTTAAATGACGATCAAATGGGATGTTGGATTTTAGCAGTGTTGACGTTTTGCTCCAGCCAATCTCATGCTTCGTCTCCATGTGATGGGATGCAATGCTGTTTCTTGTGTCTTTATTCTTCGTATCTGCCATGTGTTGTTTTACTCTCTTTCTAACCCCCACTCGCGTTTCTCCAATGTAAGAGGACTCCATTTAAGAGGACTAGAGTCCCTGGCCATTCAGCACCATGTAAAAAATGGAGCTACTATAATGAATACACAGGGTGCTTCTAATCCGGGAATCAGGTATCTACTGAGAAAAGATTTTTCAGCGAGACTCTCAAGCCGATGGTAGAGAGGACCTGCTGCATGTAGTAGGCCCATCGCATCCAGTGAGCCTGAAGCATCCAGTAGGCCCGACGAATGTAGTGGGCCACGCCGAGCGCCGGTTTCGAATCACCATGTCCAAAACGATGTAGTTACAACCTCTACAAATTCTCTTAGTGCTTGACGAAGACGGACGAATACTGTTTGTTGAAAATTCGCAAGAATCTGGTGAGATTCCTGTAATCTGAAATTGTGCGTTAAATTTAGGACTGACATTTTTTCAATAGTTTCAGTTTGAAAGAGGACTTCAATCATATATATACACGGCTATAACTGTGTATGATATGTATACCAATATCTTCTCCAAATTGTGGTCCATAGTTTCCATTAGGCCCATTACGGGTGTGCAAGTAGAATAATTTTAATTCAAGTCGAGCCGAGTGTAGAACAGAAAAGTTGAGCTTCGAGCAGCGTTCGAGTATTTGGCGGATATATTTTGTTTGTAAGTTTCTCTTTAATTTGTTAAGATAACAAGAACACAGATGTTACCTAACTAACTGTGTGGCACCGGTAACTGGTCTCGCCATTATTTTCACTTCAATTTAACTTTACATACCTAAAACCAGTTACCACTGCCTAAAATAACAGGTTTTCCAGTTTTAAGGATGTAACTTAAAAATTATTTGAGCTATTGACTTTTAATCTGCACCATAAGAAGCTTTTGCAGAGGCGATGGATTTGGTATATTGGAATGTCGAAATCAGTCAAATATTGACGAAGTTATCGTAGTTGCACTGGATTTAAGTTTTTCAAGTATAGATGCGAGCAGAGAGCCAAGTTCAAGTACATTTTGCACACTCAGCTCGGCTCCAAGTTTTTGAGTATGGCACATTTATAGTTGCCATAATACACGATCTTGGCTCACATACTCAATTTAACTTGGTTTCATTAATGATTTTTTCGGTCTTATGAAATGCAAGAGTTATCGTATAAACTTTCAACAACGGTAATGACAAAGGGTTTACTGCAAAGCACAAATTGTTTCGGATAACAACTATACTTTGCGAAGGAGGCTCGATGCCAATAGAGAAGGGGAGCAAACGATAACAGCTAGCACCTCTTAAAAACTGTCGGGATGAATGGTAAAGGGGCAGGAGGAGGTTAAAAAAATGCCACTGGTGATTAAGAATATCGATGTGTAGGTTAGACGAGCAATAGCATATGTAACATTTTCCAAAGCGAAGTTTGATTATTTAATACTAGTTGTTCCCCGGCGGAACATACGCCGGTCTAGCTGACTCCCGCTGCTTCAACTCGGCTCTAATAGTCAGCATTATTGAAGCAATAGTGTTTTTTCTAATTGTTAGGGCGTATATCCGTTCTCATTGTCGGCCGCTCGCCCTTTTTCTTTGCTACCGTGGGAAGAATGAGCCCGCTTGCCCTCTTACTAATTATTGAAGCTTTGTTTAATCCTGATCCCTAACAACGCTTTTAGCTCTGCTCCTGAGCCAAGTCTGCTCCTAAGCGAAATATATATATATATATATATAGAGAGAGAGAGAGAGAGAGAGAGAGAGAGAGATTACCTCTGCCAACGTCGTCGTCTCACATAATCAACAAGTCCTTTATGAGCATGGTAAGTTCGTGGAAAGTCTTTGGCATATTGCCATCCATCTTTGTCCACTCCGCATGGAGTGTTATAATCAATGGCCCAATCAGTGATCTGCAAAGACATTGTAAATTAGAAGGTTAATCCTTGAGCAAAAGAGTAACACACAATTTTTAAAAACTATAAAAAAATATGTTTCTTAAAAAAAAATCGATGCCACATAAGGCTTTTCTCTTTTTAGCTAGCGAACACCAGTTATGAAGAATTTTTCTTAAGCTAGCCATTTGTAATCTTCCCGAGTAAGCTTTACATTCAAAATATGCGCAACACTCCTGCTAAAAATTATTCTTCGAGTACAAAATGAGTTGACGTAGTTCTTGGACTGCATTAGCAGTAAATATGTGGAATAAAATATTGCGTACCCACCCATTGCCAGTGGAGAGATGGAAGGCGAACATTCTCCTTGGTGCACTCGTGTCTGCCACTCCGATCACTCCACATGTAGCGGTCCGTGGGCAAACCATGTGAAGAAAAGCCAGTTAGAGGATTCCACCGCTGATTTTCGTAGATATACATGTGACGAATGTCTGTCATGGAATGAATGCCTGTTGGGCTTGAAGCAAGACCTGCGTAAAATGAATGAAGATGATTCCCGATTTATATAACTGTGTCAGTCTAGGGAAGAAGAGGTGAAGCAGTCTCTAAAGCAAAATCAGTTCAACTCAGTATAGACTTATTATTCGTAACTGTTGGTTATTTTCAATACCGACTAACCCAGCATCAAGATCCCTGGGAACTCGAGCATTTAAGCAATTTTAAACATTTATGGCTGCTGATAGGTTTGGTTTTCAGAGCAAGCTGTTGCTGAAAAGTCCACATGAACAGAGGTGCAACCTGATTTTTCAAACCTCCCACATCAATCTTTACTTGGGACGGCTCATACTTAAATTTTCAACTCAAACGTTTTTCTGCATTTTTTTTACTTGCACTTCATCGTATGTGGGTTAGGATGGAATATTTTAGGTCATGTTAGAAAAATAAGACAACACGATTCAAAAATGTTATAAAAACAGTACGTAACATTATGAAAGTTATTTCTCATTTGACGACAGGAACAATAATTTTCCACAATCTCAAGATTAAAAAAAAAGCCATGTTAGTTTTAAATTTCTTGGTATTATGGTAACCTTTTAAGCAGGACCACTTGAAAAATTGTGGAACATGAAAATACTGGCAGAAGTACAGTTAGCATTTTTTCTATCTTTTTCAACATTTAGCATGTCATGAACACTGATATAAGCATAAATTTAACCTTTGTTTAAAATGAAGCCTCTCATTGCAACAGTACAAGCTTTAAACTTCGCCATGGCAAATGACAATTGTTTCCATGGAAGTAATAGCTGCAGTAAATCATTGTCTTTCTTGATTAACAACAGGTATAGCATTTTTCTGGAGTCAGTTGCTCTTTAACACACAAAAAAAAAAACAAGACTTTGTGAAGCTTTACTTTGGTAACCTGTCAACAAATATGTCTTACAGTAATGTGTTACTGTATTAATAGAGAGTACATACCTTGGAATAATCCACCACCCCATCCGCCAGTATACACCCAGGCTACATTGTTGTAGCCAAGACCCCACACAACACCAGCTTTGCATGTTTCGACAACTCGCAAATGGCCACCGATTTGCCGCCAGAATCTGTAATTTACAAATCGACAAATTACTTGTTTACTCTATAATTCATTAAGCCTCCTACTCCCAACTCGAACACCAAAACAAAGATTACCAACTAAAGCACATTAGCAAATTCAACTTTCTTGAAACTTGTGTGCAGTCCACATACTCGGTGGGCTTAGAGACAGGCTTAAATAAATACTGTAATTGCTGTAAATATTTCTTGCCGCCCTTTGCTGGGCCGATGCATTTCTTTTTTTGCTATAGTACTGTGTTGGTTCTCCTTCATTGGGCCAACATGTTTCGTTTTCTGCTTCACCAGTATGTTAGCCTTCCTTCGTTGGGCCACATTTTCTTTAACTGAAACTGAAGACTACTGTTGGAAGCAATTAATCAGTGTAAAGTTGGAATGTTTAACCATAAGTAAGATTACTTCGATTAGATTTTACTTTTCTTCTACAGGCCAACAAATTACACCATTTACTTTATTTTCTACTACCTTGAAACTTTATTGCATTTTTACGTTGAAAACTATGCTCCCTGCATTCTAAGTTTTATATACACCGTCTGAGCTCGGTATTACAAGCAGTTCGGGCGGTGTAGTGGATAACATCTTCGATTTAAGTGCTAGATGTAAGGGCTTCAATTGTGACCAACAGACGACGTGTTTTTTTAGAAAATTTTTTCCCTTAGGGGAAGATTTACAATGGTGGCCCGACATTGGCATGATGGTGTAATGCCACCTGCTTTGAAGTTGTTGACCCAACGTTGGCTAAATAGTGTCAGCAAGGTTAAGCTATACTTTGCCCCCAACGTTGAGCCTATACTTTGGCTGAGACATTGGCCAACAAGATAAAATGAGGTTGGGCCAACCAGTGGGTGAAAACGATAGTCCAACAATTAAACCGTTGGCAATATAATGTTGCATCAACTGTTGGCCAACAAATCAATGTTACTTGGGACACGTACAGCATTTTTAATTCTCGTACCTCCTACTGTGAAATCTAAAGTTTATTTCGCATAAAAGTTCCGTTCTGTGTTACCCAGCCTAGGACAAGAAGCCGATTTTTAGACAGGAGCTTATAAATGCCTACACGTCCAAAGGATATGAGAGTACCATCTTGCTTCGTATACCGTCATTCATCACAAGGCCAACTGGGACAGAAACTAAGGGTGCTTCCTAGCTCCAGGCCAGTTCATTCAACATTGCTAGAATCTTATTTCGCTTAAGGTGCTGACCACCCACCTATATAAAACTGGTCTGGAGCCGGAAGACAAGTCTCCCATCTTTACCGCAATCTGCAGTTACCACTGGCACTCTTTCTACAATTCTGTCGCTTCCAACATAAGGGGGCAAGTGCCAAAAAGACTAAAATTGCAGGGCCTGCACAATTTTAGTTTTTATTGCCTAACCGAAAATATACATGATCTATTTTTATTGTCATTCCCTCCTTTTGAGCTATTATTCCCCTAGAAGCTTGAAAGTTGGCTTCCCAGCCGGGCTTCTACTACTGCGCATGCGCAAGGATGGGCTGGCTATATAAACTCGGCGCAGCCGTCCGATGGCATAATTTCTCCGCACCCAAAACCTAGACAATGGAGGGGAGGCCTGGGTGGGAGTTAAGGTAATGTATATTTTCGGTTAAGCAATAAAAACTAAAATTAAGCAGGTGCAGGCCCTGCAATTTTAGTCTTTTTATAGCCGACGAAAATATACATTACCTATTTTTATTGCGGACTTTGCAACCCGGAGGAGGGCTAGGTTCGCTGTACCCTCTCGTACAAGTCGGCGTCCCCAGGAACTAGTTCCTGGCGAAGACAACCCTCAGTCCCAAACCAATGTCACTGATAGCCGAAACGATATGCGGATCGAGGAGTGATCCGTTGTTTCGGAGGACAAAATCCTTGAGTGAGGTTGGGCAGTGCGGTAAAATGTAATATTCATTATTATTGTTTAAAGAAGCAGAAGAAGGAACTGCAAGCAGGCGTCTTAACACCGTGGGGTAAATATAGGAAATATATAGGAAATATATGGACGGTCTCTGGAAAGTGTGTGAAGTGGCCAGCGGATGATGAGTGCCCTTATGATCAGAAGACGTGAAGAGTGGATACCGTCTGGATGTGGAAAGTGGGAATGTGCATGGCGAACGCGCGACACGGCGAATTCGCAGCAGATGTGAGGAGCGGACACTGTCCGCAGGACGGTCCGTGGTAAACTGGACATGTGGAACACAGTTTCAAAGTTGAATCAGGAAAGCAGCTGGTTGGTGTAGGACGAGGATCGCGAGGAATGATTTTCCAGAGAAGAAGAGATGCTGATTGTTGAATGCTAGACACTTTGTAAAAGGGTGAAGGTATTGTTTCATAAAGCTGAAATTGTGAGGATAAGGTCCTAACAGGGAGGCGAGGATCGCGATTGTATCGTCCCGACAAGGGAGGTGAATGAAGCGGAATCCATGTTGAAGATCGTTGTGTTGAGGAACAAGAGACAGACGGGAACGTCGTTTAGGGAAGAACACAGAAACTAGTGCTACGCCTGTGGCCTTGGATGACGGATCTGGAAGTGGTAACCAGGAAGCAGATGGAGAGATTGGTGAAGTGGACGTACGGGAACGGGTGTGTAGTTGTGCGGATGGTAGCACAACATACTGCTAAAAGTGATGTAGACCAGGTTGCATATAGTTCAGGATGCAGTGACGTGAAGGCTGTGTGCAAAAACGCATGACATGCAAGAGGGGCGGACGCCAAGCTGTCCGATGTCAAGTTTGGGTTGCCATCTGTCGAACTTGAGTGTTTGGTTTTTTTTTTGTGTGTATTTGAAACACAGTAAAATAGTGGAGCCAACTGAACATCCGCGTTTAGCTAGAAAGAAAAGGTAACAGCAAGATAGTGTCTTGCGCGTCTTGAGGATACCTACAACAATTGAGGGTCAGAAGGGTAGGGACGGTAACGGTGAAGGAGCTGCTTGGTAAAGCGCAGCTAGGAATGGTGATGAAGGTATGTCCGCAGGACGAGGACGAAGCGGTGAACGGAATGTGGCAGAGGACGGGACAAGTCTTAGAAGTCGACTGTGGGAACGGGCACAGTAGTAGGTCCTTCAAGGTGGAGATGCAGGAATTGACGAAACCCAGGTGTTGTGTACACGGAGCAGAGCATAGTTCATACGGAGGGAATGACAATGACGGTTTTCAGTTCGAGCTCATGGGAGTATGTATCATTGACAGCACGGAGGAGAGTTGTTGTGGACATAAGGCAGCTACAAAGGGGATGGTCGTCCAGGAGGAGGTTGCTTGCGAAGTGTAGGGGATGTGGTCCGCTGTGGATGTGGACCCTTGCGAAA
This sequence comes from Lithobius niger, assembly GCA_023313725.1. Classification (NCBI taxonomy): domain Eukaryota; kingdom Metazoa; phylum Arthropoda; class Chilopoda; order Lithobiomorpha; family Lithobiidae; genus Lithobius; species Lithobius niger. The sequence goes on along the minus strand of JAHWFP010097067.1, from coordinate 51,858 downwards.
AGTACCTCTAGTTGCTTCAGACGGAAAGGTGGACAGCAGTACGAGGAGGATAGCGGATGGATCCTTGTTTGAGGAGAGGATGGATCGGTCCTCCTTCAAGTTGCCCCTGAAGCCGGAATGAAGGTGGACGGGAGCGAAGTTCAACCGGTAGATCCCTGTAAGCAGAGAGCATCCTAGTGGGGATGAGGATCGAGGATCGAGCATCCAAAGATCGAGGACGAGTAGGACACATCCTACGGGATGGTGATGCTTGCTGGTCTTGAGGACCAGCGGACCCTGCTTCAGAACCCGCAGATCTTCTCACTGCTTAGCTGCGTGTAGCATCCGCTGTCGTGATTGATGTTGCTTTCGTAGAAATGATAGTCCATCGATTTGGCGAGATGGAGACGAAAATACGGCAGTTACGTTCCTGTTCGTCACACGCAAAGAGGACGAGGATGAGAATCGAAGTGATACGTCGTAAAATTTTGTGGAAAACCCACGTAAATACAAGCCATGGATGAGGACACATTCCCTCCTTCGGTTGATGTAACTTCGGGTAACAGGATCTTCCGATGAAGAAGAGGTGGACATGATGAACTATACTGTGCAGTTGTGTCCTCGTGCCCCCTCCCCCCCCACCCTTTTTTTTTTTACGTGTGTATAAACGTAAAATTCAGGGGATTGTAATGTATGGGGAGGCGACAAGCCATGAACTGATGATGAAGGGAACGAGGACGGGATAGGACGGAGGCCCGAGGATAGGACGGGACCGAGGACGGAGGACAGATGACCGAGTGTTCTGAAAAAGGACAGGACGGAGGACCGACTCTTCTGAAAAGGATGTGCTTCTCACGGAAGAATTGTTGCGTCTGTGAGCGGATGTAAGCGTGGGGATGGAAGAGCGGGGCGGACGAAGGTCCTGTATTGTCGAGGGAAGGCTTGTGATGCCTAGCAATCGAAGCAAGCCAAGCTGAAGTGTAATCGGAGACTGGAGTCACTTGTTTTTTTTCTTTTTTTTTTAAAGTTTGGAGTGACGAGTCCATGAGGGTATGCACGTGGGACGGAGTAAACGGATCGTTGGTCCGCTGAGTGGCGGAGCGTCCCGTTACCGAAGGACGGGACGAGTACGAGTATTAATCAAGAGGAGTGAGTTGCGGACGACGGGGGAGGCCAATTTGGCAGCAACCTACCGGGCTTTGTTGAAGCTTAAGGCAAGCATAACGTTTCTTGGTACGCGATAGTTCATTAGCAAGGGATCGCAGGTCCCGTGCTGGCGGGGGCTGACTGCAGAGGATCAGGGACGTGGTGCGGTGTCACAAGGCATCGGAGCGGATGGTTTGGAAAGAAGAGGCTTGTGTGGTGGACGAGGCTGCTTCAACGAATCCTGGTCCATAATAAGTTCGAGAATCTCGACGTTATCCGCTACTGAAGGGACCGGAGGGGATGCGGAGCAAGGAGTGCGGGATGAGGATCCGTTCCTCGGCGTCCCTTTGGCACGAGGCATGAGGACGATAAACGGAGGATAGGGTAGGACACGGCGGACGGCGCACAGCTCAGAATGAAGTGAACAGCATGGAGCGTTTTAAACGAGAAAGTAGGCCTGCGCAGTAGGATGCGCAGATGGTGACTGCGCGGAGGGATATCAGATGCTTGGTTAAACAACAGCATAAGATGCTGGAGGAGAAAGAAGGCGGAAGTTGACAGCAGGTGGTGAGGTGGTCCAATCCAAGAAGACAGCGCAGAGATGCGTAGGATGGTGAAGCCAGCTGGCCCTCAGCACTGGTGGTTCCGTGTGGAGAAGAAGGACTGGTCCTCTGTCTGTCCGCTCCTAAAGACGGAGCAGAGGTGTCGAGAGTGAGGTATCAACTGGGGGATCCAGAAGCTCCTTAGCAGAAGAGTGAATCCTAGCAGGGGATGGAAGCACCTGCGGACGTGGGTGTAGTGGATGTCAAAGTTGGGAGAAGCTGGCAGCTCTTCACAAAGTAGGTTCACTAGAACAGGCGAAGGAGGTGGAGGCGGATCGCGTCCCAGTATATTGTCCAGAGAGGACGAGCATGCTGGTGAAAGGACAGGAACGCAGAAGCGTCATTGAAAGGTTGGAAAGGGAACGAGCAGGCGGATGGAGTGGGCGGAGCGCACGTCCGAGGATCGAGGGACCAGCTGCTGAAGAAGATAAATGACAAGAGGATGGCGCCTGAGAGATGTATGGGATACTGCCTGAGGCGGATCGGCTCCTACGAAAGGCGTCCCTAGTTTCTTCAGAAGGAAATGAGGTAATTAACGCCGGGAAGGTAACGGACAGCGGATCGAGTGGCTGTCAAACAGCAGAGGATCGGTGAGTAGGGATGCGTCCGGACCGACGGTGTGTCACCATGGTATTATCCCGATCCTAGGGAAGGACGGAGTTGCCCTCCGGCCTGCGAATCCAAGGACTGTAGAAGGAATGGCCGGGAGCGGAGCTTCAACCGGTAGAATCCTAGAAGACATCCTGCGGGAGCGGACGAGGATCGCTGGTCCGGAGGGCCGGTGGACGAGGAGAGGGTGTAGTAGCTCAAGGCGATCACGTTGACGTGAGCGCCCTAGGAGAAATGATGCCATCGGACGGCTGCGCCGAGTTTATATAGCCAGCCCATCCTTGCGCATGTGCAGTAGTACAAGCCCGGCTGCATGATTTTTTTTCGTAAACAGTCCAGCATGAGATTGTTGATTTGATTTGTGTTTACACAATGTTTTTCCAACATTTGGAGTGGCGTTGTCATGCACGGATGCCATTGTTGTTGTTGTTGTTTTAAGATGGCACTTGCCACCTTATTGCTTGCAAAAGTAAGATTGGAGCTAACGCCATCTAGCAGCGCAAAATGCAAAAGCGCTATAGCTTCAAAACGAAGCATCAACTTTTGTTTTTGATTCACTGAAAGTTGCGTGGGATAAAGGAGCCAGTCCCAGCACAAAAAATATCAGTTTTGGTCGAAATGGCACTTACCCCCTTATTGGCGGAAACTACAGAATTAGTCGTGTGGGGTCGTCACTCACATGGTTTACAATCATAAAATAAAAATTTTGTAAGCATTTTCAAGGCCTTATAAGGATTTTTTTAATGACCATTTGTACCTAACAAGGGAAAAAACACACACGACCACCACGCAGAAACACCACAAATTTCGCTTGAATTTTCGGTGAAGTGCAACACCCGTTCACCTTCTTCAGAAGTATTTTAACAACACAAAAAATGTCCGAAAACTACATAATGAAAGTTCGTGAATTCCAGAATTTCAAAAGCACGTGCGTGTATGGTTGCGTCACTGATCTTTATCTTCCATCTGGATACCCCACGTAGCATCAAGCTTGGCAGCCAGCATAGGTGCCACCAATCTGTCACTGCCATCAAATGTCGGTCCCCACTCCTCCATCGGCTCCCACTCCTCCTGTCCACCGCTACCATACTCGGGGTAAAATTTAACGTAACGACCAGCTAAAACCGAGCCTTCTCCCCCACCCCCCTCACCCCTGTAGATGAGACCGTGAGTATTTCACCTGGATACTTGCTGACGCCTAGTCACCTTGCCAACCAAAGAGGATTAGTATACCGTGTGCCTTGCCAGAAGTGTGAATCTGTCTACATTGGAGAAACCAAGAGAACCCTTCTTCAACGCATCGAAGAGCACGAAACTGCAACCATTAAGGGAGATCGTCAGAATGGAATCCCTCAACATCATCCGAAAATGCACTTGTGTTGCGCTTCACCGAAAATTCAAGCGAACTTTGTGGTGTTTCTGCGTGGTGGTCGTGTGTTTTTTTTCCCTTGTTATGTCATTTTCAGACCACTGTAGATGCCGGTTGCCAGTATTTTGGCATTTGTACCTACTTTTCAGTAACAATAGAACCTAAAAAACAGTAGTGTTTCCAGTAAAGGTGTGAAAATAAGTTAGGTAGGTAGGTAACATTTTTTAAATAATTGTTTTAATGATAATCAAATATACTAACTGTTTATAATTATTTTTAAATCTAGCACTAGATCATGAGTTGTAGTCCTCTGTACAGCAAAAGCTGGGAAGACTAGCTACAATTTTGTCCGACCATCTGTCACCTTTTGGAAACTCCGGAACGGTACCAGATACAAACAAACGGGTTTTCACCATTAGATTCAGCGTCCAAAAATTAGCCTAATAAAAGCCAGAAGTATAAAGCAGAAGTGTCTCGAAAGCGGCAGAAGATAGTTGCTGCCGCTGATTGTTACCGTTTAAAATTAAATTACATTTATAAGACAAATCGTCTTTTCAGGCCTCAAAATAAGTACTTTTAAGGGCCTTTGGGACCATCTTTGAACTTTGTAAGCACTTATAAGGTCCATACAAATACCATAATTAAAATAAGGACTAGTTAAGTACCGTTAAGTACTAGGGATCGACCGAATACCGTTTTGCTGGATCCGTGTCGGTTCCGGATAATTTGATCAGTGCCCGACCGGTTCCGGATCTAGGTTCCGGATCCGGGCCGGTACTGGATACCGGGTAATTCACACACAAAAATGAAATAAAGTTGTTTATTTTTTTCCCCTTATAAGTTGCACCTATGGTGTTAATTTTCGCTTTGTTTCACATTACTTTCTTACATTACGCTATTAAGAGTACCAGTAAAGTATAATTGCATGTAGGATATAGAACTGTTTTTGCAATGTTGCCAAATTCTGCATTTTTTTTTTTTGAAACGGTCAAACAAAGCACTCATTAGGTTAATCAATCAAAACATTTTTCTAGTTGAAGGATTTCTCATTGATTAGCCTACTAAAGCGAAAAATTATTTGTAAAATTTTGCAATATTTGTGAAACCAGTATGCGGTCTATGCATTTATTTTAGATTAAAATTATTGTATTTTGGTTGCATTAAAAAAAAAAATCACAACAGGTCTTTTATTTACAGCTTTTTTACGTTGGTTTCGTTCCTTTTTTTTTTGCTTTCATTCCCTTTTAAATTGCTTTGGTTCCGTTTTGCATTGTGCACAGTATAACAAAGACCGAAAGCAAAATAAAAGAACGAAAGCAAAAAAACAACAATTTCATAAAGAAATACATAAACTGCTTATTCAAAAAAATCGCAACATTATTATTTTCATAGACGAAAGACAAAGCTCTCTATTGGGTGTTTCCGATAGGCGGGTTGTTATTGTCAGTTTCGTGTGGTTTTGTGTGGTTTTGTTGTTATTGTCAGTTAGGATAGGTAATTTTGGGGTTTTGCATTTCATACTGAGGTAGTTAACTGGTTGGGGTTTGGCATTTCATACTGGGGCAGTTAATTGGTTAGGTTATGTTAATGATGATTTAACGAGTTTCCGCAATTTTGGATCAATTTGTAGTGCCTTCTGTGAAAATTAAAGGTTGGTTTTTTTTCTTTTTACGAATTTCGGGCAATGTGCGTAAAGGGAACATGGGAAGAAAACGGGCTCTCGTCCGATTTTTTTTAATGGACTAAGAATTACCTGCTGAGTAATGTTTTCCTCATCCATTTTTGGGGAAAACACCGTTTGGCCGTGGTGGGAGGTCCAAAGTTAGCACCGTGCCGCGCCAGAAAGCATGAAACTGGGCGAAAGTCCGGCAAGTAAAATGCAACCAGTTCATTACCTCAAGTGAAATGCCGAAGCCGGTTTCTAACCTAACCGACAATAACAACAAAACCACACGAAACTGACAATAACACCCAACCTATCTGAACTGTTTACGGGAAAAAAATATCAGCTGAGAACATGGGAAGAAAACGGCCTCTCGTCCATCAGCGCAAAGAGTGCGGCTTTCAATAATTTCTGAAGGCCTAAAGAAGCTTTTACCCCAAAATTTTATGCGAAAATGTTGTTCAGTTGATCATTTTACGTCATTCTAGCCCAACGAGATATCAATCGGTGAGGAGCCCTTATTCTTCCCATAAGCCGCGTAAAGTAAAATTGTTCCCTCTATTGTTTATTTTAATATCGAAAGTGATCGTGGAATGAATTTATAATTCTGCTTTATTCCGTTAGCTACGCACCTAGTATGCACTATCCCGTTGTATTACACGTTTGTTGAATTGATTATCCTACAATAAACTGTTTCACTAAATAATCGATTATACAATAATTACCTGATTAACAGGAGTCACATAACTACACGAATTGCCAATACGAATAGAATTCTAGGATGCCTTCCCGGCGAACCATTAAGTAGCCGCCATTTTTTTTTTCAAGTGGTTTGCCAATAGCCCAACAACAGATAGAATTCCGTTTTCCGTGCTTGTTGTCAAAACTTGAAATAAGCTGGGCCATTTCCGGTTCAACCTTTTTTTCATACCGAAACATAATTAGCAAAAATTTTTAGTCAAGGACCTACAACCCTTCATATGCAAACGATTTAGTCACGAACTGTTCAATAACAACGCCTACATTTTGCTGGCTAGTCTTCTAATCGAAATCATGAAAAATCGACTAATATTTCAGTCACTTCCGGCCATACGCTACAGGTGATAGGCATGACCTGTTCAAATAAACGACTGGAGTGGGACGTAACGTTAACTATAGCTCACAACGCAAGCCCCTTTTTCGCCCCAACTGTATTTCCATAACTGCTTCAATGCATTACATGCATAGCAGTTAAAAAAAAAAAGGAACAAAACCTTATTTTTTTTCATTTTATGAACAAAACTGTCTCGACTCCTACAACATGGAAGTCATCTTTGGTTTATCATGCTATTATTTCTTGCTAGTTTTTGATGCCGTCATTAAAACGTCTTACTTTTCGAATTTAACCCCTTGGCGTCCAAACCACGATTTATCGTCACTTTAAAATCATTTCTAAAACTCTCGACGCACCCTGGATTCAAAGTCCCGTTTGGAAAGAAAAACCGCCATTGCATACAACAGAGGTGTAATTCCGACTGAATTAGGTACTTTGGCACGCGTATTTTGGAGTTATTTAATTTAATGTCATCTCTTAATTACCTCAACTGATGTTTTTGTTGGCCGTGTCGTCAAAATTGACGTGAAATTGGTTTTTTTTTTTGCTAAAACTAGCCCCTGGTTCAAGCTGTCGTAACACAACACAACGAACAACTGCCATCTTGGTCACGTTGGAATGCTGGGATTCCCCGATTGGCACGTGTATAGCACGTGACGATTCATCGTGGCGGGGGCCATTCACAAATGACGTCACGAAAAGCGAGTCAAGGTCACAGCCATTGGAGCTAGCAGGTGCGCTTCTCTTGGCGGACAGCCGGCTGGGAGTGGGAGCGTGATGGCGACTGTAAACGGATAGCTTTCAACGATAGTGAATATAAATTAGGAAATAAAACAACTTTAAACTACTTCTACGGTATTAAAAACTTTAAAAAAGGACGTCGAAAGCCGTAAACAACGCTGTAACGGAAGAATAACCAGAGTGCGTTATTATTTCTAGGTCTCCGATGTACTGCAACGGAAGGTGAATATTTTCATAAAGCAGATTTACATAGTCGAACTTCAACTTTTTTTTTAAGTTATGAAAACCTAATACGATTATCCCAAATATATTTTTGTGCAATAATTTACACTGTGATTATTACGTCTGCAATTTTTTATACCCGTAGATTGCTTAGTTATTTTACTACGATTTATTTTACCGAGGCAAGCAACATGTTTACGGCGACAATGTTTTGGTTGTGCTGCAACCGGTATCACGCTAAATATAATTGTCGGATCCGGATCTCGCCGGATACCGCATTATCCGGCGCCGGATCTGGATATATCCATACTCGGTCGATCCCTATTAAGTACCCTGTGCGAACCCAACACTCAGAACTTGAGATGGAATGCGGGATAATATTACCATGGCAGCACCTCCTTCACGATACTCCCGGTTTAGAGTACAATAGAGACAGCTGGTTAGACTTACGCATGGTTAGCTGGAAGAAAATCCAAGTCATCTTCGGGGTTGTGAGCAAACACATCACCTCGAGTCGTCGTGACCCAAATGGCATCAGGAAGCGGTTTACCCCGTGTAGCCCGAACATCATTGCATGTTGTACTTATAACTGCGATCTAAAAAAAAGAAACATAGCCTCAGCCAATTGAGCTTACTCCAAATTATATGACTAAACTATTCCGAGGCAATACAAGTGACTTAAGGGAATCAGCCGTAAGGGAATCTTTTACTCCAAGAAGATGTAGTTCGAATACATACATTATGTAGCAACAAATGAGAGAGATAAAAGTAGCTGTGTATCAGGGAGATCCTTTAACCACACAGCAGCTACTTAAAAGGTTGTCACTGTAAATTTAATTATTTGAAGAGTTGTGAATGTTGAAGTATTAAACTTGATATAGTAAAGGTAGGAATTATAAGGCCACGAAAAAAACGACATTTTAACACTGCTTAAAATAAGTTTTTACTATCCTAAAATACTTACCTTCAGTAATATGTGCTAAAATCGCTATTTTATGCTTTCATTGCTCAAAATTAATCAAATAGACCATTTGATCTCAATCTAGTACCATGTAGCTCCCACCAGGGGCGCCACTCTGTATCCTACAATGGAGAGCGTCCATAATACCTCATTATCGCTTAGCAACCAACGGGTTCAGCAAAAGAGGGGAGGCGGGTGGCTTCTACTGAAGGTAAGTATTTTAGGATAGTAAAAACTTATGTTAAGCAGTGTTAAAATGTCGTTTCTTACTATCAACAAAATACTTACTTCAGTAATATGTGCTGACTTTGTCCCATCGGAGGACGGTCAGCTAGAACCCGAAGCTATTACATAAGTTGTCATACCAAACCTCAATAAATATTGAGAAGGTACCCACTTACGAATGGTAATCAACTTCCCCAGTGTATATTCCATTTCTCAATTTCCACCCTTCAACCAGTCACAGAAGATTTTCTAAATCTTCCACCAAGTGAGCCAACAGGATCTCAAAGGTAGTGACTAATGAAAGTGTTAGGGGTTCTACGAACCAGGCTGCAACAGCATCGTCTAGTGGAGCATTATTCCTGTTTGCTTCAGAGATATCCAATGCCTGAAAACTGCGAGGCCACCCTTTGCAAGGGAAACGGTAAGAGTCGGCTCAAGGCCAGAGGGCCATGTTACTACCTCACGAACCAACTTCCCTTGCCAGAAAGGGGTTACCATTGCCAGAATTGCTGCACCTGGTACTGCACCAACCTGGAGAACCAGGCCTTCAATAGAACCAAAATTCTTTACCTAAAAAACATTGCCAACCTGAACAGGTGACTCTGTCCTCTTGAATTTAACTTGCTGAGCCGGAAGACAGCCGACGTTTGTCCTACTCCCGCATAGATGCTGAGTGAAGACAGTCACATTGCCTTGACCACCGACGTTGACCAACTCCTCCCACCTCCGAAGACGAGTGGGAGGCCACACGTTGCAGAATGCCCGTGTATGTTCTGATCTTGTTACAACCTACATTCATCTTTTTAAATTCCTA
>JAHWFP010097067.1:20595-42334 GCA_023313725.1 Lithobius niger | reverse complement strand
TACATTCTTACCCAGAACTTCCTTCATCCCAACGCAACAGCTTTACAACTTACAAATCTACTCAATCAGTACTACAACACGAAAACAAAACGCCACGCATGACAACATAACGCAACATATTGCGAGTCGCCAATACCGTACCAATGCACGAAACATGATTGGAAGGCATACAGATGAATGAGCCAACAGTGTCCTGCACTACACACAGTGCGCCACCCTAGCCTACCACCCCAAGGCTAAAACTGATGGGCCATCCCAAACTATTGATCTCCTACTTCAAGACTCGGCAAAGGCCTCACATATTTATTTCTAAGGTGGACGTTTAAAAACCACAAGTTGGCTCATTCCCGGAATTTACACCAGTTCGGAGCCTCACCTCACTTGGAAGATCAATAAGGCTCAGTCCAAGTTCAGAAGAAAGATTAATGACTTCACATAACCACTTTCCTAACTGGAAAGGTAACAGGAACCGGAATAGGACTGTCCTACACCTTGTTGACCCGGAGGAATAATGGAGAGGGCGAAGTAGTCCACTCAGCATTGGGCCCCTTCGTTGGAGGAATAAGAGTCGAAGGGCACGCACAGATCATTGCCCCTTCCCATCAGGATCAAGAACTCCTAGTTCAGAAAAATGGTTGCGAGGAGCAGGTTCAGGTAAAACAATTCTCCTAATTAAAGTAATAACCACGTCAGGAAAAGCTAGAGTTGCTGTATCTTTCACGCGCTTCCAGCCTAGTCCATGGAGCCAGAAGGAGAGAGCTACGATTTGCTTATTATTATTACCACCCACAATGATGACACTAGGCAACACACGGCCCTTCTCTCACCAAAACGCCAGGGGTGGTTGGAGTAAGGATCAAACCCAGAACTTCTAGTACATGTGATGGTCATCTAGCTATCAGCAGGCTACCTTCCCCCAAAGAAAAGCAGTTACCTTAAGGACTAAAGGAGTAAACCAGAACAGGAGGAGGAGGAGTTGTTGTTTTAATGCCCTTAACCCGCTCGATATGTATAGGCGCAACCAGCATTAGCTGAACCCAACCTGTTGTGACCTGCGGTAGTGTCTGGTCGATTAGTGTTCACAACCATCGGTTGTCCACAGACATTAGGCCAAGAATAAGGAGAAGGTAATAAGACTATAGACGTCGTAACACCTAACCTTATTCCTTCAAACCCCTTTGCAAACTTCAAAGTGACGCAATGCACGTGAAAGGAATTGAGACACTTGTCAGGACCGTCCCAAACTTCCCAAGGTTAAGTTACCTCCGTTTCAACACGGCTCGCCAACCTAACCTTTTTGCGAAAAGAAAATTGTATTTGGTAATACCACCAAATTACCAGAAGAAAAAACTTGCAAGCCGTGCTGCAGTCTCTCACTTCCAAGACTTGAAAGACAAAGATATCTGGAAAGGAACGTTAGACCAGATACAGAAATCCTAGGCCCCGTCGTTCGACAAAATTCCCGGTTGAAGGGAAGGTACAGCTACAAAGCTCAGACCAGAGGGGTTCTTTATACGCAAAAGAACTCGTTAAAACCTAACCCCACCAAAATTACCTAGCGGAAGCTTGCATTATCCTCCTTTGAGCGCACTCCCAGGAAGGAGAGGGGCGCCAATTTACTCTACAAACTTACTAACTGCCCTGATACGAGAAACATTCGGGCAGCGAACCACACCGCTATCAAAGCTCGTGAAAACCAGGCTCATTGAGAAGCCAAAAAGGCAGCGTGGAAGGGCTGCCCGACAAGAGGAACCCCAGCGGATCCAGCTGGGGAATATGCGAAAACGAAAGACCGAAGTCGTTAAAGCAATGCGACCAACAGTCAGTCCAGGCTCATTGAGAAGCCAAAAGTGCAGCGTGGGAAGGCTGCCCAACAAGAGGAACACCAGCGGATACCGCTGGGGAATGTGCGAAAACGAAAGACCGAAGTCGTTAAAGCAATGCGACCAACAGTCAGTCCAGGCTCATTGAGAAGCCAAAAGTGCAGCGTGGGAAGGCTGCCCAACAAGAGGAACACCAGCGGATCCCGCTGGGGAATGTGTGAAGACGAAAGACCGAAGACGTTAAAGCAATGTCAGTCCATCACAACGAAAATCAATACTTGCAGACTAGAAAGAAGTATGAGCGGGTTAAATTAAAATTAACCTGTGTGGAATTTTAATAAAAAACCCAAAGTTTCAAAAATTTTTCCAAGAGAACAAAAGAAGTATTATCTTGGAAATCCAAAGAATATGCCATCAACGGGGTGTGTACCCATTAAGTCGGTTATAAGAAATTCGAATGATTCCAAACTTAACACGACTTAAAATCTTTTAAAATAGGTTTAAGTACCTAAAATAAGCCTAAATCAACCTAAACTAACTTAAATTAACCAAACTTAAATTCACGTAAACCTAATTTGAAAGTACGAGTCACACCATAACCTCTAAAAGGCTGAAAGGACCATGAAAGAACTGGCAGTGGGCAGAGGGGCATGATTTGCCCTACAAGCCTAACGCAAACCATCAAAACCCGAAAACCCAACATACCTACACCAAACATGATCAAACGCCCTGGACCGAAACTGAACGCTTATTCTAACCATTCCATTCAATGTGAACAGACTTCAATCTCTTGAAGGGCGAGGGGAGCGATAGAGGCATTGATGTTGGTCCTGTGTCCTCGAACAATATGACGTCGAAAGGAACTTTCAGAGGATGTCAACAAGTAGATGTAGCCCGATGTCGGTGAGTCCACCGAATCGGCAACGATGTTGGAAAAATAACACAAAGTTGGGGAGAAGGCTTAGTCCATGGAGATCCTCCACAGTTCACAACGAATCTTAAATACGCTGAGACATAATGTCGACCGACACCCAAAATAAGTCCCCAGACCATCGTTTAAAGAACTGCTACCTCTCCTCACGGTCACTCACACGACATGAACTTTCAGCAGACGATCTTGGAGCGTGACCTGACCATTTCAAGTCTATGCGGGTGGCCCCATGCCCGCACCGTGGGAAACTTAGGATTACGAGCTAGGTCACGCTCAAGACACAAGGTAGCTGACGCGTCCACAACATTCGCAGACCCAACTCGCCTAACTCACCTAGGCGTCGGCGAGTGCCCAGCCGCTATTACAAGGCAGAGGTAAATGACTACCGCACCTTCCAGGACGATGCCACTTTCATTCCTACACATTCCAGACAAATTGGGACGATTGCCATGTCCCTTAAACGCACCGCAACCAGAATTTCTCGGACACCACACGTTTTCCCAAAGATTCAGACCAGATAAAGATTACAGTAAAATCCTGCAATCCGGGTGACCATTCGGATCGAAAGTAGACGACTACCAGACCTCAGAAACCAATCTGACGAAAATGAAACGATGTCCCAAGCCCACCAAAAAGTCGTGGACTTAATAATAACGTGACCAGAAAGTCACGGACCTGCAACCGACACACGAAACAACAAAGAATCAACCAGTTCCAACCAAACAATTGCCACCAAAACAACTTCCAGAACACCAAATCATCTTAAACCAAACAATCTTTAAAGAAATCGAAAGCATCAATGGGAGCCACGGGACGAAAACCAAACATTCTATCGTAAACCGAACAATGCCAAGGTAAGGATTGCAGAAGCAGTGCTGCAAGGAGGGGGGGGGGGGGGGAGGAAGAAGATGGCAAGGCACCTGTGCCCACATTTTTACATAAAAGAACGTACTAACAAATAGGGCAGAACCATGAACCCAAATTGTTTAGTTATGGTGCGCTACATTTTATCGTAGCACCCCTTTTTTTTTTTTTAAAGCTGATTGTGGCACTGTGCAGAAGTGACACCACCAGGCTACCAGAGGGAAATCCCTCAGTAGCACTCCGGGGCGGTACCATAATCCTCCTCATTGGGCCTTCCCTAAAAGTTAGTAAGGCAGAGTTTGCCTACAGCGCTTCCCAATGACAAAAGGAAAAACGGGGGAAGGGGATCTTTGACAACCCCACCGGAATAATCCACTGCTAGCAGATCCAACAAGGAATATTTTACTTTCCTGAACAGAAAATGCTACTCCAAAAATTGTTGCTTTTATCTCTTTAATTAGTAAACATATTCTTTCCTTCCAAAACTTCCTCTTAAAATCATCGCCAAAGCTGAATGAAAAGAGGCAGCCGACATCGGCCCTGTCAATACAGCCTCCACAATTAATTATTGTTGGTTTGTTTGCAAGAAAATCGTGCAGTGCTTCCCAGCATGATGTCGCGCATAATGCCGACGTCGGTGACGAAACCTGACGTCGGGGGAAGAGGGAGCGCATCACATTGCCGAAACTCTCCACCACTCGTTGGAGGAGTTTCCGACGTCGGCGTGCGGCATCGTCGGACGTCCGCACCGACATCCCAGGCCTTGTTTTGGTGACCGTCCGCGCGGGACGGTCACTGCGGGACGAAACCTATAGCACTATCAACCCTGATGGGTGGTATGATCGTTTTCGGCCTATGTCAATCCTATTCCCCGAACGTGGAGACGAATGACAATCGTGCTCACGCTCAGATGCCTTGTCGGACGTCGCGCCGACATTAGACACTGACCGGACGTGAGCATGAAACGATCGTACTAATTTTAAAACTTTCAACTTTCACATATTAAAATCACGTTACCTCCGTTATATCCGTCGTAACGTAAACAAAGTCCAACATTGAAGTTGCAATGCACAGCAGACGTCTGCTTCGTGCAAATCGAAACCAACCCGACATCTGCTTCCGCATTCTCACACTAGGTGCTATGGCGGCAGACGTCGGTGTGCAGGAGGAACGCTTGCCGACATCCAGTTTTGGCAACAGGGCCGCCATCTTGGATTTTCCCGTAACAAGCGTCAAACGGGAGCCAAAATTCCGCACACGACTGGAATTAAATAAGATTCCACCTCATCGTACCGCTAATTCACTCTAACAACATCAGGAAAATGAACTCGGGAAAAGCAAACCGAATGGGTAGGGTGCAAGGGATCGGCCAAAGGCAGGCCCAACGGAAGCAAATAATTAGTGGTACGGCTGTTGTGAGGCTTTAATGCCTCGGGGAGGGGGGGGGGGGGGAGACTGACTCCAAAGCGATACCTAAACTAAACATTATTTGTTTACATTTTATTATTATTTACTTAAACATGTTGCACCTTACAGCTTGCTATCTCATCATTTTCTGTCTCCAGATAAAAGTTTCCCAATACTTGCTGACCTATGTTCAGCAAACTGGACAAATAATTGCTGCCACCAATTGTTTCCTGCTGCACGTGTAGTGCCATCTGATGGCTTACAACAAGTAAGAATAAAAAAAGCTGCCGCCACTGCCTAATATCTGTTAAAGTCGCCACTGCCCCTTGAATGGAGACGTGCCGATCTTTGCCAGCGCCGCCGCCGAAGAATGTTTTACTTGTGCACAACTCTAGTTTCAGCAACATATAAATATCGGCCAGCAATCCCCAAAGTGGGCACGGTCCATTCACTGCTAGGGGAAAAAGGTTGATATTGTCAGGCAGGGCAGCTTAACAACCCTGATAGTGCGTGAGAAAATTGCTATTGCACTTTGCACAGGGATGACAAGAGTCGGAACGGAACAAATGATTATGAATGATCAGCATGCATTTATACAGGTGTTTTTTTTTTTAATTATGTGGCTAAAACTGGTACGGTTGTGGCCGTACCAGCCGTACCACTTCCGTCGGCCCTGGCCAAAGGTGAGATAGCATGGGGAGAAAGGCCGAAGGCAGCAACGGCGTTCTCGAAAAAAGGGGAATTTGGGTGCGCTACAATGCAAACCGCAAAGAAATGATGAAATCAACTAGTAATATACAAGCAACGGGAATAAAATAAAAGAAAAATATGTCTATAGCCGTACTCTAGGAGGCCCACCACGTTGCTGTTCCCCAAGCCAAGTACCAAACCCATCGGGCAAGGCCTACACAAATGCCATACTTGGCCGATTCAAATAAGATTTCCATAATTCAAACACGCCGGGAGGAAAATAAATAGGTTTAAAAGCGTGAACCCACGGCAAACACTCCCGAGTAAACAAGTGTCAACAATTCCTAAGATTCTTTCTACGTTCATGCAATGAAAACAGCCGAAACTTAAGAGCATAAACTGGCACAACCACACAACGTTGTGCTCAAAGCGATAATAAGGTATTATGGCCACTCTCCTTGTATTGTAGAATACAGAGTGGCGCCCCTGGTGGGAGCTATATGGTACTAGATTGAGATCAAATGGTCTATTTGATTAATTTTGAGCAATGAAAGCATAAAATAGCGGTTTTAACACATATTACTGAAGTAAGTATTTTGTTGATAGTAAGAAACAATAGTTGGTTCTCAGGCCCTGCCAGGTGACTTTTATTTCAGCTAAATAAAAAAAGTGACCCGCAAAAGGTTACTTAATAGAAATTTCTGAGAGAGATGCGCTGTCTTGCATATCTAGACACACGCCAGTGTGTCGCGCCAAGTTAGGTAACAATCATCACAACAAACATCACATAAATTCAATTGTCGAGGTTGTAAACCATTGTAGCGCGGCACCATAGCGTCAGCGTCTTATATCTTGGAAGCATAGTTGGAGACATTTCAGGTACTTGAGGAAAAATAATAATGCGGTACAAAAGCTTAAATGAAGAGCAATGACCCACCTGACAAAAATTAGCTCGTGTAGGAATGCCAGCTAAGTTGCTTTCAATGCAGAATCTGACCCTCAATAACGTTGAAAATGTGTAACTAGCTAGCTAGCTACATAGCTACTAGCTAATTCTAGTCCGCTGATCCCCATGTTAATTTTCATAGGGTGATTATTCATCGATACCGAGATAACGGGAAGGTTTCCAGCTATGAAATTGGACGAATGGCTACAGTACGATACGAAATGCGTACCTTTCATGGTTTGGAGCCTAGAGGGTGTAACAAGGATGGCGTGGGACGGCACGTAAGTACAAAAATATTGTTATAACCATTGTTAGTATTGTCGGCATCGTCTCTCATTGGATAGCCAAATTTCGGACAATGACAACATGTATACTGATGTGCGTGCCTAGACACACACTAGTGTAGCACGATGAATCTCAACAACGTTGCCAAAAAATTGTATTCACGTCCAATTCACGAAAAATAAATCATCTCTAAAAACAAAGCAAAATAAACAAAGGCAAAAACTGGTGAAGAGGCTGCCAAGTTGAGAGTGGTTCAGCCCTTCAAAGGAGTAATATCAACACACCAAAACAAACGAAATAAAATAAATTACAACAATTACAATTGAAATGCCACTTTATTAACCATCTGCACGGTACTGGAGTTGAGTCTAATACACAATTTTAAAAAAAGGACTGATATATCAAAAACCAAAACTGGTAAAAGGGGCTGCCAAGTTCCGAATGGTTCGGCCCTTCAAAGAAGTGATGTCCACACACCAAAACATTCGCCAACTTAATCGCACTGAATAGTACTTACGACGTTAATTGAAAACTTGAACATTGCTACCGAAATAGCAATGTTCTAGTTTTCATTTAACCTTCGAACTATTAAGCGGTGCAATTAACTTGGCGAATGTTTTTGTGTGTTGATATCACTCCTTTGAAGGCCCGAACCATTCGAAACTTGGCGGCCCCTTTTACCAGTTTTGGTTTTTGATATGATACATTATAACCAGCAAGCATCACGTTTAGTTGTAGAGTTTGAAATAGTTGATAACTTTACTACCACAACAATATGAAAAGAAAGACCCAACTTACGATACCAGGTTATCTAAGTTTCAAACAGAAATAACAAATAAAAATAAAAGCCAGGTCACCGGGTGACTTTTTAAGCTTGTAAAAAATGCCCAAGAACCAAAACATTTTTTTTCCGTGGCCTAACATATGAAATGGAAAGAGTCTTTACAATTTGCAACTTCTTAGTAGGCCCTACTTGAAAAGCCGATAGCGACACTTTGCTATGGCAGGATAACAACTGACAGTACTTACACTGTTGCCAAATACAAAATAAACAATCGCCCAAGTTCCACTATTCAAACTTGCAAACTTTCGACCATCTCTACCGATAGACTTCTTCGGGCAAGAGTCGTGAGATTTTTGGTTTTGTGTAAGTGACTGTCTTTAACATGAACTTCAACCAAAGTAAAATTACCGAATTAACGGTATTTTCGAAAGTAAACAACCCTAGTTTACTGCAAATTTTTAGATGTAGTCTTTTCTTGCACTTTTTCCATGGAAAACTATAAGAGTAAACCTTCTTTAGACAGGTGCCCGACGCAAGTCAACACAAAAGCCATTGCATGTTGGCTTATGTTTTCACAATCTGCCTGAAGAAGTTAGAAAGTTTACTCAAAGTTTTCTCTGGAAAAAGCGCAAGAAAAGACAGTATCTTCCGAAAATTCACTGTAAACTAGAGTTGTTTACTGCCTATTTGGCTGTAAAGTCTAAGTACTGCCATTTAGCAACTTCTTCATCTAACTGTATTAAAGAAATACTAAGCCCTCCAACTTTGTGATTTTTTTATAGTTAGTTTAGGTACTGGAATTAATGAGGCACTCAGCGGCAACCAGTGTAAGTGCTTAAGCCATCAACATTTTCAAAATGCCTGCTTTAAGCATACGATGCATGCTCAATTCACAAGCCACTGGAGAAAATCCTGTTTCAACCACACGACGTGACATCTTTCTTCCCACATTCTCGAGCTGTCTCTGTGACCTGGGCAGGTCAAGTGCAAAAGCAAGACGACAGCACCCGTGAAGTCATTTTGGGCTCAGATGGTGGCCGTAGCTGATGCCGTCCCGCATTTCTCGCATCGACATCATGAAAAATAATCACTGTTAGGATCCCACAGGGCTTCGGCTTATCTGGTGCCTTTCAAGAGATTGTTTCTTTTTGCCTTATGTTTTCATTGCAAACAGGGTCAAACTGATAAAGCTGTAATAAATTTATTATGCATCACGATGGGAAGGGTATGGTCGCACCCACAACTTCCTTTACGAAACATGTCACTACCCAACATGGTGAAAGCTCTCGTTATTTCTCGCTTGAGTCGTTACTATGACCAAGAATTTATAGGGTTTAACCCTATAAATTCTTGCTATGACTAGGGGTGTGCGGTTTTAATATTATGGGTTCCATTCAATTTCTATCGATTTCAATTATTATTCGATTTTGAAATTCAATTTTTTTCCTTTTTCGATTTAAACTATTTTGTTTTTCAATTTGTATCAATAAGGCTTAGCCTTTAAAAAAAATTATCAAGTTTCAGTAATTACGTTCCTGTAAACTAATGTAACTCCAAACTTGCGAACTAAACTTCGAATTGTGTGTTCATTTATTACGCAAATACATTTTGGTATTAACATAAAGTTAGAACACAAGCTTCCACCTTCCCCCACTAGGGATGGGTCGGTTTCATTTTTTTGATTTCGGTTCCGGTTTCAGTTTTCATGCCCAAAAACCCTCGGTTTCAGTTTCGGTATCGGTTTTTGCCACCACCCACCCCAACCAGATTTTCCTAATTTTTTTCTTGCAACAGTAGTATCACTAGCTTCAACTTACTCCAGCTTTCACTTTCACCAGCGTCATAGATCATGGGTCTAGCTGTGGCACTATTTTCCTCTACTATTTTGCTGTCATTTATACGTAGAAAATGATAATTATTAAAAAAATGTAAAACAACAAATCATTTTTTTGATTTTCGAACACCGTACGAAAAACCGACACAAAATCCGAATCGGTTTCGGTGTCGGTTTTAAGTAAAAACCTAAATTCGGTTTCGGTTACCGACCCATCCTTATCCCCCACCCCACTTTTGAATAGCACCATTCTTATATTTTATTTAGTAAAATTAACTTCATATATTGTGCAAGTTTGGCCAATTATTGCCCCTTAGTTGATTGTTAAACTTACACTGGAGTCTAAAACCAAATCTTACTGTTGTAATTTTGGGCCATGTTTTAGTGCAGTGGCTACACTGTTTAGCAATGATGGTACCATACATAGTTGCCATATAAAACGACGTCATTACAAATTTTTGACTAAAGTTAATGTTTTACTTGATTGTAATTTTATGTTTAACTTTATTCAAGTATATTCATATAAAAAAATTCACAAAATCGGAAATAATTCATCTCGTTACTCCATGAGGATCTCGTTACTCGATGGGAATTTCGTAAATTGAATTTTCGATTTTGATTTGGAAGGATTCGATTAGATTTCGACAACGTAATAAAATTTAAATCAAATTGAAAGTTTCGATTTTCGCACAGTCCTAGCTATGACACATATTTGCAACTAGACGATAGTTTAAAATTTGGATGCAAAACAAGAAACACACGGCAGGAGTTTTTAATTAATAAGGATCTTCCACTCATAATTGTTGTTAACGTACTAACTTTACATTGTGCGATTCAGTTCTGCCCAGTAAATATAACAAGTTACTTACCCAATCCTCCATATCCGTGTCGGAGGAGAACGTGAGACGGATGGGCATGTTACTCATGGTTCGCTCAGCTGTATAAATATCTACCACTTGCTTGCCTTGACACGATACAGGTAGGACACACGTTACATCAATCAGACTAGAGTGAACCTGTAATTATAAAATTTCACGTGTAAGGCCAACAAAAAAAAATTGTTTGGTTTGCGTTACGCAGTTTTAAAAAAAAGGAATTTTATAATTCTAAAATTAGTTTTTACCATCCTAAAATACTTAGCTTTAGTAATAGCTCAGAAGTGGTTTTTAGGCAGTTACTTGACCTGGAAGGTATGACTAGGAAAGATGACTAGCATACCGCAACTCGTCGGCCCACACATTCAACCGGCCTGCAATGTGTCTGGGTAGTAGCATTACATGAAGATTTGCACAAAGGTCGAAAAGAGCGGATGCTTCCGACATCAGGGTCCTGGAGTGGGTCCCCCCCCCCCTCTCCGAATATACGAGACCGCCGAGGTATTGTCGGACATGACTCCTACTGCTTTTCCTTCCAGAAGAGGTGACCCAGTTGCAAACTGCCCGAAGTTCCAGAACGTTTATGTGGAGAAGTTGCTCGGCCGGCCTCCAACAGCCGAGCACTGTTTGCCCCTCCAAGTGTGCTCCCCATCCTGTTGACGATGCGTCGGTGAACAGGAGTGCATCCGGAGATGGTGACTGGATAGGAACGCCGACCGCAGATTGTAGCCGTTGATCCACCATTGAAAAGCCTGACGTGGAAGATTGTGAAGTGGCACCTGTCGTTCCAGGATAGTCTCGGCGACCAATCTTCTTTTCGAAACCAATGCATTGGCCTTGTTCTCCACGCTGTAACGTGTGTTCAATGTAGAAGCCAAACTTGAAGTAGTTAAACCTTATTTAATGCGGAATAATCATGACAAGATTTGGGATACATTATTACGTTCTTCCTCAACACAAGAATCAACGGGAATAGAACACCGGCTCTGAAGTCTTTGACTTTTATATGCTCCGATCGGATCCAGAACTCCACCGGACAACCAATCAGCACATAAGTTCGTTAACCAATCCAGTTCATGTTTACAAAGTGTTCACCAATCGTGGCCAACAATACTTGGCCACGTTCTCCTGCACGTCCGCTCATGGTTTTGGCGTAAAACCTAAAAGTCTTTGCCGTTGCACAAGCGATTTTGGCGCCAACAAAAGTCAACCACAATACAACAGCACACAGGTAGGTACGAGGGTGAGCCAATGTTCGTTACAACGCCCCATGGGCTCCAGAGCCGCGCAAGAGTCGACAAGGCCAATTACCGAAGCGAGTTCCTTTGCTGAAATGGATGACTTCAGAAGCAACCCCGAGAGTATGCTGCCTACCTTCGCAATCCTGTCCGGCAATGGTCTCACGAGGAATGATAAAAGATCGAGCTCGGCCCCGAGAAAGATGAATGTTCTTGATGGTACCAGACGTGATTTCAATACATTCACCCCCAGACTTAATTCTTGAAACAGCTTCAGACTTCTTTGAAGATCGATCAACAATCACTGATACCTGAGGTTGCTAATCGTCTAGGTAGGCGTGGACACGCACATTGTTCTCGTGTAGATGCGCCACTACCGGTCGTTGCACCGCAGTGAAAACCTGAGGAGCGGTGCTGAGACCAAAGGGCAGAACTTCGAAATGGTACACTACACCGCTTGAAATGAATCAAAAGAAATTAAAAACTTTCAGGTGAAGCGGGACGTGTAGGCATGCTATCTTCGAGATCCACTGATACTGTGAATTCTTTTGGTTGAAGCGACTCACGAATGACAGTCAAAGTTCCATCTTGAAATGCTGTTTGATTAGAAAACTGTTCAACTTGCGTAAATTGAAGATGAGGCGTGTTCCACCGCTTTTCTTCGGAATGACCCTTACCGGACTGTAGAAACCGGAGGTATCCATGGGGGACTTTCGAATTGCGCCTTTGTCCAAAAGTTTGAAGACCTCTCTTTCCAATGCCTGAACCTCGACCGCGTCCAATACCCAACTGGGGGGAATGTGCGACAATGTCGGGTATGATGCAAATGGCGGGACGTAGCCGTTTTCTACAATCGATAGCACATAAGGGTCCGTCGTGATTTTTGACCAGGCCGCGACATGGTGCCGTAGCCTGCCCCCCCCTCCCCCACCTGCCGATGAATGGGGGCAAGCTTGAACCCTGCAGAGTAATGTACATGGATTGCCGGTTCTGCGACCCCGGCCCCGAAAATGTGCTTTCCCTTTCCGAAAGGCTTCGTTTCCACGCCCGCGAAAGGAGCTTGGAGGTCCATCTTGGCTAGACCACGTCGCATTGTAGTATGGTTCTGTTGAAAACTTCCTAGTTTGACCTATTCTTCAATTCTGGCTGAGCGTTCCAACGAACCGCCGAAGCAATCTCAAACTTCCCTTGTCTAAATGATCCTGCAGCATATCTAGACTGAAACCGACCTTGTTTTGGCACTAGTGGCTTCTTCTTCCCTTGAAGCTCTGGGGTCAACTCCAATAATTGACCGTTGAATACATCCGACGACCTACGGATTAGAAGCAAACGCAAACGTCCGACTAAAACCCATGGAAGGTTAACTGCTGACTCTAGGTATGCATCACGCCTGCGATAAACCATGTTCAAAACACCCCGAATTCCCCAGTTGAAAGAATCCTGTTGAGAGGATGAGACTCTCTTCATGTTCTGAATCTTCTAAAACTGAATCAGACAGAGACTATGGTGGCTCTGCCAAAAAAGCTCTCACCGCCGCCATTGACGTCGAATAAGCAAGATCCGCATGTGAACCAGCTCGCAAACTCCACCTCACCAAGCTTTCTTCGTCCTCAAACTACCTGATAGGAATTTTGATAAACTGTGGATTCGTCAGACTCGAATCCAACTCCATCACACAGCGCTTCGTAAGATACTCCGCTGCTGGATAAGTCTTATAGCGGCTACAGCCCGGTGCTCCAGTCCATGCATGCTTGAAGAAAAAATTACGTTTCTTCCCTGTCATGAGGCGGCAATGGATCTTCTACTGACAAAGGCTCTTCATCTTTCCTGGTCATACCTTACAGGTCAAGTAGCTGCCTAAAAACCACTTCTGAGCTAATACTAAAGGGAAGTATTTTGCAGATAGTAAGAAATAGGGTCGGTCGGTGGTAAATTTTTTTTACATTATTTTTTTTTGTTACTAAATCAGAAAGTTTGGCTTCAAAAATTGTAATTTACCGTAAATCGTGTATTAAAAGCCCAGTTGAAGCTAAAGCCCACCCCCTAAAATGCTGTAAAGTCAAAATCATGAAATAGTGGAGTTAAAGCCCACCCCTCAAATTGTCGTTTTTCTATGAAAAATTACCTAAAAGTTATATGATGTGAATAAAGATAGTACTGCTTGCTTATGTTTACTGGCCCTCTTCTCTCTCCCTGTAGTAATAGTGGACGTAGCACCTGTACAAGGCCTGGACATCTCTCACCTAAGCCTCCTCCCATCTTCACAGCAATTAAAAAGATGTAAAAATTGGTGTTTCAGAGATTGTTCAAAAGCTTCGAATTTTTTGTAATAGATGTCCAAATAGGGTAGAAAATTGATGATGCTTGATTTAAAGCCCACCTCTCTATTTTTGCCAAATTAATTGCATAAGCCCACAGGCGTTTAATCCAAAATTTACGGTATTATTTTATTTATGCAATATAGATCCATAAAACAACAAGCATGCTTTCACTCATGTTCACGGAGCAACATTTTTCCTTTTTCCAAGAAGCATTTGACCCATTTTTGTATAGTAGGATGGAGCATCAAAACAGGGAGGGGATTTTTTTTCCTTAGAAAAAAAAATGTTTAGGGTGGGCTCGTAAAAAGAGGGTCGGTCAGGTTAACGCAAACCAAACCATTTTTTTTTTGGGTTGGCCTAAGTCAACGTACAAACCTAAACAGTAAATTGTTAGATAGGTACACAAAACTCTTTCTGATAGTCAAAGCTTGCTCGAGGGCATCACTTAAGAAAAAAAATGATGCCCTTGATTGCAGCTTCAAACTAGCAAAAATGAAGTAATGCTTACAGCTCAGAAGAGCCTGATGACATATGCAGTTAATGGAGAGGTACGCAAAACTCAATCGCTCGCGTCGAATAGAGTTCTAATTTGAGCTCACTTAGTTAAAATAGTTAACATGTTGTGTAGCTGAGTTTTGCTATTCCTGCACTGTAGGGCTGATAGGGACTTATGACTCACGTTGTAGTTATTAAGGGTTAGTTTAGTCATAGGTGGCAGAGGCAATACAATTTTTAAAGCATTGGACAAAGCCAAACAAAAATAAGCTAACCATTGTATTACTTTGAATGTCGTAAATTCAGATTCATACGAGTAACGCTCAAATTCAAAACAGGAAATACTAAATCGTATTTTACAAATTTTTGGTACGCTGTATAATAAAGGATGTTGAATTTCAGTCATCCTATCTTCGTCAGGCTCTCACAACATGTGCTTCTTACTGTTTACATCATTGTTTCTGCTCTTGCCATTTTCGTTAGCAGAAGACAACATGTGTTGGTATAGTACCCCACTGCATTCGCTGGGTTGTGATTTGCACGTGCTCTCTTTGTGCCACTTTCGCATAAGACGCACGCCAAAATCGTGGCTAATCAGACACCGGATTCCTGGATTGGATGGGCCTTGCAGGTTCATTAAGGACTTCCCAGAAGCTAATTTGTTCTGGAAAACAAGTGATTCTAGGCTTCCTAAGTGCTGATGTCTCTTAGAATTTGAGACGAAAACGGTGGTTTATTTGGCGCAACATACGGCATTGCATCTCACTACATGGTCACACGATTGACTGGAGTAAACCAACAACCCATTTAGTCTCAAATTCTAAGAGAGATCAACACCTAAGAAGCTTAGAATCACTTGCTATCCAACACGAATTAGATTCTGGGAAGTCGTTAACAAACCTGTGAGGCCCATCCAATCCACAAATCCAGCATCTGATTATCCACGAGTATGACATGCATCTTACGCGAAAATGGCACAAAGAGAGCATGCGCAGATCACTACCCAGTGAATACAGTAGACCCCGGTACAACCTGCGTCGTCGTCTGCTCAAGATAATGCCAAGAGCAGAAACAGTGATGTATACAATAAGAATCACTTATGGTGAGAGCCTGACGAAAATAGGAGGACAGAAATTTAACATCTTTTCATCATATGCCTATTGAAAATTTGTGAAATACAATTTAGGATTACTTGTTTTGAATTTGAGCATTACTGAATCAGCAAAACAAAAGTAAAACTAACAGAACAATATCTTTTTATTTGATCATTCAAATCAACACACAACCCATTAACCTGTGCAATAGGCATCATTCGTCAAACTCACACCGAGGGCACCACTTGAAGCTAAATTATCGATGGCGACGGATCATTCATTTCAAAAGGCCTTGGTTTTGCAGGGTGTGCGATACCAGGTTTTTCAACTTGATACAGAAACAGATACTTTATTATTTCAAGTATTAGTATCACGATACTTTCTCAATACCGATACTTTTTTGATGTCGCTACTTTTGTCGATGCCCATACTCTTTTCAATACCGATACTCTTTTCGATACCGATACTCTTTTCGATACCGATACATTGAGAATTAAAGGAACTTAATGGATGGTAACCGATGAAGTGAGTAAAGGAAAAGTCGGAATATTCAAGTATTCACAACTTCATAATAATATAAGGTAGGCTTAACATTATTTAGATCACTTCATCATTAACAATAGCGTCGTAGGGATCGACCGAGTCCGGATATATCCGGATCCGGCGCCGGATAATGCGGTATCCGGCAAGATTCGGATCCGGCCATTATATTGAGCCGGATACCGGTTGCAACACAACCAAAACATGTAGCCGTAAACATGTTGCATGCCTCGGTAAAATAAATCGACGTAAATTAACTAAGCGATCCACGTGTATATAAAATTTCAGATGTAATAATTACAGTGTAAATTACAGCACAAAAATATAGTTGGGATAATCGTATTAGGTTTTTATAACTAAAAAAAAAGTTGAAGTTCGACTACGTAAATGCGCTTACGAAAATATTCATCTTCCGTTGCAGTACATGGGATACCTTGAAACGATGGTCCTCTGGTTATTCTTCCATTACAGCGTTGTTTACGGCTTCTGAAATCCTTTTTTTAAAGTTTTTAATACCGTAGAAGTAGTTTAAAGTTGTTTTATTCCCAATTTATATTCGCTATTCGGTGATAGTTTACGGCCGCCAACGCGCTCCCACTCTCTACCGGCTGTCCGCAAATAAACCGCACGTGCTAGCTTCAATGGCTGTGACCTTGACTCGCTTCACGTGACGTCACTTGAATGGTGGGTGTCGCCCTCGGTTGACAAAATGCGGCAACTTAATCTCATCAGCGCCATTTTCGGCGGCCATATTGCCAACCCAGTCTCGTAATGCTATTTTTCATTCAAGATCCGGCCAGTGCTGTAGATAGCCCTGGTTTCGTTGTTGAGTTACGACAGCTTGAACCAGTGTTTAGTTTTAGCAAACAAAAGCAATTTCACGTCAATTTTGACAACACGGCCAACAAAAACATCAATTAAGGTAATTAAAAGATGATATTAAAATAAATGAATCCAAAATATGCGTGCCAAAGTACCTAATTCAGTCGGAATTACACCTCCGTTGCATGCAATGGCGGTTTTTCTTTGCAAACGGAGCTTTGAATCGAGAGTGCGTCGGGAGTTTTAGAAATCGTTTTAAAGTGGCGATAAATCGCGGTTTGAACGCCAAGGGGTTAAATTCGAAAAGTAAGACGGTTTAATGACATAAAAAACTAGCAAGAAATAATAGCGTGATAAACCAAAGATGACTTCCGTGTTGCAAGAGTCGAGACAGTTTTGTTCATAAAATGAAAAAAAAAAATACAGCTTTTTTTATGTTGGTTTCGTTTATGTTGGTTCCTTTTTTTTTTGCTTTCGGTCTTTGTTATACTGTGCGCAATACAAAACGGAACGAAAGCAATTTAAAGCTGTAAATATAAGACCGATTTTGATTTTGTTTTAATGCAACCAAAATTTAATAATTATAATCTAAAATAAATAAGTGGACTACATACTGGTTTCACAAATATTGCAAAATTTTGCTAATTATTTTTCGAAATGAAGCTAATCAATGAGAAATCCTTCAACTAGAAAAAAATGTTTTCTAAGTGTTTACCCTACTGAGTGCTTTGTTTGTTTCAAAAAAAAATTTGCAGAATTTAACAACATTGCAAAAACAATTCTGTAGCCTACATGCAATTATACTATACTGGTACTCATTATAGCGTAAGACTTCTACGTGTTTAATGTAAGAAAATAACGTGAAACAAAGCAAAAATTTACACCATAGCTGCAACTTACAAGGGGAAGGGGGGGAAAATAAAACGGCTTTATTTCGTTTTTGTGTGTGAATTACCCAGCATCCGGCACCGGTCCGGATCCGGAACTGATCCGGCACTGACGTCAAATTATCCGGAACCGACCCGGATCCGGAAAAACGGTATCCGGTCGATCCCTAGTGCGTCGATACTTAAAAATGTTTGATACTTTTCAATACCAGTGATTCTACAGAAAAGTCGATAGCCAATTTTAAATTTCGATACCACTACAGATACCAAGAAAGTAGCATCACACACCGCTGTGAATTTACAGCATTTGTTGATGTGCAATTTGTTAAGGGTAGCGAGTAATGTCTCCTGCACCTTTAAACCCCAGAAAGCTTACCTTCTTTAATCCATTTTGTGTGTACACACAAGTCAAAGTCCCCGAATCCAAACTATTGTCAGAGGCCATCTGCTCGAGCTCCAACTGGCAATCAATCCACTGCTTTGATTCGGACCACACCTGGCATTTACCCGATTTGGTCCACGATTTCTGAGCCACAAAACAATTAGATAAAGAATCAACATCCTGCCATAACGTTCAATAAAATCTCTACATAAAATTTATAAATTGCTACAGGTCTAATAAACAATGTTTAACAACAGAAGCGGATTTATTGTCATTTAGTCTTCTTAATGAGGCAATAGCAGTAGTAGTACTCAGTAACGTTTTCACTGCACGACAACAGCGTTTGCTTCGTACAAATCTCCAGAACCATGCGCACGTGACGTTAGGTAATCAGTGAACGCTACATCCGCATTCTGAACGAGGCAAAACTAATTGGTACATCTTGCAACACGTACTGGTGCTTTGGATTGTTGTGTTTAAAGTATAAGATTTCAATTTTGCTGTATTAAAGGATAGTTTGTCTCCGTCATTTATTCCTCGAGGACCTTGTAATGTCAACTTATGACAAGGTTGCAAATGCAATCATGGACATTATATACAAAAAGAGCAACAAAAGACTAACACCGTACTGGCACGAATACGGTGTGAGACGGGTCCATGGTCGACCGACATGGTCTAGTCCCAATCAGCTGCTTGCAGAAAACAATCTTTTGTCGGCTGCTACTATCAGGAGGAAGGTAGTTTGGGGCTTCCGTTTAGGGGTCCTTGCATCTACCAACACTCTAGTACACACGGTCACTCACTTTGCTAGTCAAAGAGGGGGTACCATGAATGTGTGGCATTCGGTGTTGTATGGGGACTCATGTAGTTGTCTGCCTTCACTGGGTTTCTTTTAGCTTCGGCTATGTTTTTCAATTGTTATATTGTTAGTGTAACTTAGGCCAGTCATTTATTGTTGTATGTAGGGACCATCTTGCGGTCTGATTGGGAATAAATAATAATATAATAATAATAATAATAATAATTAGACAGTAATTTTTTTTTTGTTCCAAGTTCTTTCTGCCATTGGTGCTCTAATGAGAAACCAGTAGCTGAAATAATTTTTTTAATTATTTAGCAAAAGCTAAAACATAACCAAAATTGTACCTTCAAAATTATTACGTAGTCTACAATTAAAAAATTAAAACCCTACAATGATGAAAGATTGTGAATCGGCATAAACTGTGCTATGGTATCAACTATATTAATATTGGTAATACTGTAAATCGCATATTAAACGTCCATAGGCTTGTAAACTAAATTCTGTCCAGAGAAGGAGTTTTTATCATGAAA
This sequence comes from Lithobius niger, assembly GCA_023313725.1. Lineage (NCBI taxonomy): Eukaryota > Metazoa > Arthropoda > Chilopoda > Lithobiomorpha > Lithobiidae > Lithobius > Lithobius niger. Next base: position 22,784 of record JAHWFP010097067.1, on the reverse strand, counting down.
AAGGCTACGTTAATGCAATCATTCGCCTGATCTGGATTCAAACTAGCATTAACATAATGTCTTTATTCACATTTATTCACAAATTTAGGTCTTCCCTCCAAAATCAACCTATTCGCAACTAGAACTAATTTCCAACCACACAAACTTTTGGTAACATGAGCGGATCAATATCGTGATTAAGATTAGGCCTATGTGATCGATCAAATCGTGCGTGATCTGGATTCAGTCCAGCAAAAATGCAATGCCTTTATTCTCATTTATTCTAGTTTATTAGGTCGTCATCGTCCCAATGTCTAACATAATTCAAAGTTAAAACTAATTTCTAACCATCACCAACTTTCAAAGCGGAAACGTAATTCACGACCGGGAAGCACATGTGTTGACGCAATATTCCAGAAGTTGACATAGTTTTTCTGTTCTTCTTAGAGGGTCTGGATGCTTGGGAACCTCGTTAGTGGACGCGAGGAACCACACGAGGTTCGACACATCCAGACTCCGTAAGCACTTGAGACATCCAGTCCACCACGTCCATTATGACGTTACTCTGCTTGGCGCTTCCCGCTTGTGAATCACGTTGTGTATTTTGAATGTTGGCGATTGTTAGAAATTAGTTTTAACTTTGAATTATGTTAGATATTGGAAGGACAACTATCTAACACTAAATTTGTGAATAAATGAGAATAAAGGCAATGTGTTTTTGTTGGACTGAATTCAGATCACAAATGTTAATTATCGATCGAGGCCTAATATTGCTGACTTTCCAAGATTACAACTTCCCATAAATCGTGTAGGATAAAAGTTGATTTTCTTAAATTTAATAACATTTTAGTTAATTTTGCCACAGGAAACTGACTACTTTTAAGGGGTAGGCGTCAACAACAGTATTTCATAATTTTGACAATCAAGCATTTTAGGGGGCTGGGCATTAGCATTAACTGGGCGTTTAATGTGTGATTCAGTAGAAGCACTGGCAGAATCTTGAGTGAGAGTCGTCCGCCTTATAATCATGCCTGTTTATTTTTGTTGAATTTATGAACCCATAATGCTAATTCACCTTATACTCAAACCGCCTTAAATCGGGCCAGTACAGTAACTGTTCACGAGGAACTACTTTCGACACTGGCCCCCATTAGAGCTGCAAGCAGGCTGTGATCCGAGAAAGTATTTACCTTCTTGTTCCACTTAACTCCAATTTGTTAATTGGAGACCAAAAACAGAAATTTGCCAGCCCCCATGAAGGCCGGCTAAACTTTGTTTCTTTTGCAGGGGGAAAAATACAATACCTGTCAATTTTTGCATTGAGACAAAATCAATGCAAAAATTAACAGGTATTGGATTTTTCTCAAGCAACAAGAAACTAAGTTTCTGGGGAAAGACTACGAATTTTCATTTCAGGGTATTTTTACTTGGGTCTTATACAGATCTCACTTATTTCCAAGATCAAATATTTTTCTCCACTGATCGAAATGCAAATGTGAAATGGATGTATTGTGCATGTATTGTGAGGTTTGCTACCCCACTCTGTCACAGTATCAAGTAGGTTTCTTCTTGGCTTGAATAGAGGGGCCATAGTACTTAATGGGCACATAATGCTAAACTTTTAAAAATTACAAATCAAATACCTTATAGGAAAATGAAAGTGCAAAAAGTAGGTAGGGGAAAATATGGAATTTGACTACATTTAAAAAGGCAGAATTTGTACGAGTGCGGGTTTAGTACCTTTTCAATGGCATATTCATATTTGGCAAATTTCTGTACTTCTTTCTCGTGCCGCCCACCTAGTTTATGCACCAGTTCTTTCCGCCACAGCTCCTTCCGGTGTGAACAGGTGTTTGAAAGACCTGGAATTTGAAATAATCACTCAGTCATAATTATTGATAAAGACAGGTCACTGCCATAGACTTTTTAGTAGTTTTGTGGCTATATAAGTGCAAGCAACCAGAATGAGATGGTCACATCACTGGCTAAATTTGAAAAAAAGAAATTATAAAATTCCCTTAAGTAAGAACCCAGACAAGTCCGAAAAAGTAAGTTTCATTGTTCAAATGCATGCAGCCACAGTAAAAGTTCTTGACTAAAGTTTTACACCAAGTTTTATACACCCGTTCTACCTTCCATCAACTTGCTAGCTTCACACGTTTTCCCCTTTTACATAGCTTTAGCTTTTTGATGCGCTCTCAGTCGTAGCA
>JAHWFP010097067.1:0-20585 GCA_023313725.1 Lithobius niger | reverse complement strand
CTTTTACATAGCTTTAGCTTTTTGATGCGCTCTCAGTCGTAGCATGGCGCCAACCCCCTTTTACATAGCAATAACACCAAGCAAAAGTTTCTTGTGTCTAGCTAGGAGGCATGAAGGATTTCCACAAAACTGGTGGCCGGCACCTTTGGGTCAACCTTCAGAAACATAGATTACCTGTGTTATTTACATTCACAGTAGACCTCATCAATTATGGAGGTGGGCTCCACCTGACGGGTTCCTTAGGGTTAGCAGCTGGCTCACCCCAAAAATTCAGAGATTTTTGCACTTTATTGAAAACATAACAGGAATTTGGATCTCTTTCGTAGGATGTGGTGGCCCTGAAAAGGGCCGTTTGCTTATAGGTGAGTCTTGCTTCTGCTTCAGGACATCTGCTTCAGAGTGACAGCTTGAAAACATCAGATGTTTTCAGTGCTTAAGGGGGATGACAATGGGTCCCAGACGGTGTAATCCTTTTTCTTGTCTTGTCATGTCCCGGAAGTAGTGGCTGGTGAAGACGGATTGGTTTCTCCAGGACGTGGCTTCCATGATGTCAGTGATGGCGATGTTGTTGTGGAAGCCCAAGATGCCAAAATCGCCCTCAGCTCATGCGCCGTTGCCCTGATGTTGAAGTCGGGGTGGATGTCTTCATAGGCGTTGTTTATGACAGTTCTTATCCATGAGGCGATCATCGCTGCCAATGTGACAGCAAAGGAAGTTGCAAAAGGGAGGAAGAGTTGGTTGTGGCCTTTATAAAATTCCAGATTTTCGGTTCTTTTGATGTAGTAATGGAGGACATGGACTGGGCAGAGAAGTCTTTCGGGTTCGTCCTCAATGATGTTGGTGAGTGCGGGAATGACAATCGGTTTGGTTGGTTCACAGGGTTTTTGGGTCTTGGTTCGAATGATGATCTTGGTTTCAGTTGGATGGCTGTGAAGTTATCGAGGAAGAAACAGAAGGCAGGATCAATGGATAGAGCTCATACCACGCTGCATCTTTGTCCAGGTGCGAGAGTTGTGAGAAAGATGGTTTTCCTGGTTAGGTAGTTCAGGTCAGAGTTGCAAAGGTTCGTATGGTGGTTTGAGTAGGGATTCGAGTACAATGGTGAGGTCCCAGTCCGGGAAGGATTTTTGATGGATGGACGTTCGATCTCAAAGGATTTGATGAGGGAGGTAATGTTGTAGCCATCAAGAGGGTGGAGGTTTCCGGCTGCTTTGAAGACTGAGTTAATTGCTGATCTGTAGACTAGGATTGTTGATCCCTTTAGTCTTTGGTCGAAAACGTCGTTAAAGAATTTCAGGAGGTCGGGTACAGGGGATTGACTGGATTGACTTTCCTCCCGATACACGAATGAAGCCATCTTTTCCAGTGGTTGTCATAGATTCAGTTGGTGGATTGTCGGATTGCCTTGCTTTCGATGTGAGTGGATTGTTCAGTAAGAATTCCTGTCTCTTTGAGGATTTGATGGTAGTAGCCACCCGTGTAGGTGTAAGGCGTTGGTATGTTGGTGGAATTGGTTCCCTCTGCGTTCCGAAAGTAGATCTGGAGGGTTGGTAGTACTCTTGGTTGGTCTATGAGGAGATTCAATAGTTGTGGAAACCATGGGGCTGACGGCCAGTTTGGAGCGACTAGGAGGAAGATCCCTTCTGTTTCCAGGATTTTTTGGAGAACTGCCGGGAGTACCTTGAATGGTGGGAAGCGGTATACGTAAAGGTTTTCCATGGGAATGTCAGGGCATCCACTCCCCGAGCTTGGGGGTCTGGCAGGAGACTGAAGAATTGGGGACATTTGGCATTGTGCCTCGTGGTGAAGAGGTCCACCATTGGTGTCCCCCATATGCTGAACAGAGATTCGCAAATGGATTTCTTGAGGGACCATTCTCCCGTTGGGGGTGCTCGACGTGAAAGGGAATAGGCGATGAAATTTTTGGTGCCAGGGATGTGAAGTGGAATAAGACTAAAATTGCAGGCCCTGCACCTGCTTAATTTTAGTTTTTATTGCCTAACCGAAAATATACATTACCTGTTTTTATAGCGTTTCCCTCCTTTTGAGCTTTAATTCCCCTAGAAGCTTGAAAGTTGGCTTCCAAGCCGGGCTTGTACTACTGCGCATGCGTACGATTGGGCTGGCTATATATGCTCGGCGCAGCCATCCGATGGCATTATTTCTCCTCATCCAGAACCTAGACTATGGAGGGGAGGCCTGGGTGGGACTGAAGGTAATGTATATTTTCGGTTAGGCAATAAAAACTAAAATTAAGCAGGTGCAAGGCCTGCAATTTTAGGCATTTTATAGCCGACAAACATGTACATTACCTGTTTTTTATAGTGGACTTTGTCACCTAGAAGGAGGGCAAGGTTGCTTTCCCCTCATGTACAAGCCGGCATCCCCGGGAACAAATCCCTGGCGAAGACAACCCTGAGTCCTAGACCAAATTCACTAAAGGCCAAAACTATTCGCGGACTGCGGAGCGATCCGCTGTTTCGGAAAGGGTTACGTCCTAAGTGAGTCAGGCAGTGCGGTAATTTATCATAATCTAGTAATGGTTAAGGAAGCAGAAGAAGGAACCGCATGCAGGGGTCTTAACACCGTGGGGTACAAGATAGGAAATCAGACAAAAAAATACCGAAGTCGCCTACCTTGCTGGGAAGATGGTGCTCCCATGTGTGAGATGGACAGGCGGATGGTGCGTGGCGTTGCAAGAGGTACTGGCAGAAGTGAAGATCGGTTATCTTCCGTAGGACAGACAATGGAAGGCATGTGAAGCGGATAGGCGGTGACGAATGTTTTTGTAGAACAATGGACGTGAAGAGTAGTTGATGTCCGAGCGATGGATGATGGAGAAAGGTGAACGCATGATGGGACGAACTGCGGCAGATGCAAGAGGCGGAGCGTGTCCGTAAGGTGGATCGTGGAAAACACAAGCGGTGGAACATATTTTCGGAGTTGAATCATAATGCAGAGACCCGGTTAGTGGGCAGGATAGATCTTAACTGATTTTTCTGAGGAAGAAGAGGCATTGGTCGTTGGAAGCCAGGTGCTGCGTAGAGAGTTGAAGGTGTAGATTGATAAAGTTGATTTTGTGAAGACAAGTTCTGAAAAGGGAGGCTAGAATTGCGATTGTACAATCCCCTCATGGGAGACGAATGAAGCGGAACCCTCGCCAATAAGGCCGTAAATGAGCAAGAGACGGACGAAAAAAGATGATGTTTAGGGGAGGACACGAAATCCCAACGCTACGCCTGAAGCCTTGCCTCGACATGGGAAGCATGGCATCACGTCTGTTAAATGCGATGAGGTTCCAGTGATACCGTGGAAGACAGGGGTAAAGCTTGGAGCATTATCGTATTGCCACACTGAATACGATGAGATTTTCTGAAATTGATTCGTGGCAAATGCTTCCTTCCAGAGTGTAACAGGAGATGCGAAGGCTGATGTTGGTGGATTGTCATCTGGGGTGGATAATCACAGGCTGTGGACGAGGGATATCGGAGTGGAGACGGTAACGGCGAAAGAGCTTCTTGGTGAAGTGTGGCTAGGGTAGGTGACGAGGACGTGACTGCAGGACAAGGATGAAGCAGTGAGCGGACCGTGGTTGAGGATGGGGCAAGTCTAAGGCGACGAGTACAAGAACGAGCACACTAGTAGGTCCTCCAAGGTGGCGAAGCAGGGATTGGCGACACCCAAGCGTTACGTGCGCGGAGCAGAGCATAATTTATGTGAAGGGAACTATAACGCTGGTTTATTAGCTTGAGTTCGTTAGAATATGCCTCGTTCGCAGCACGGAGTAGAGTGTTTTCTGATTGGAGGGCCTCTGCGGATGCTGCCATCTCTTGTAAAGATCCAATATTAGATTGAGCGGAGTGAAGAGTGTTGAGTTCTGTGACAAACCCGTCCAGGTATTCAAAGAGAAATTTCAGGTTGAAGTCTAAATGTTCTTGATTTCTGGCCGAAAAATGCAAACCCCTAGTGATTGCTGTTCGAAGCATTGGTGCGGTCGGGAACAGAGCAGGTTTAGAAGGGGATGGTACGTCCGCTGGAGAGTAAATTTAAAAATTCTTCGGAGGGGACGTAGATGAAATACGAACTGGGGAGGCTACGGACGCCGAAGGAGGTGGTACCGAGGAAGATGGTAGATACGGTTTTAGAGCTTTGACGGATGTTGAGGACAGCATATTAGCAGGGACGAGACATTGACGAGCGACCTTGATTTTTGCCAATGTTTTGATACCTGACGTTCCTGCTACAGCAAGGATTGCTTCGGTGTCGGGAAAGCAGGCTCCTTTACAGGATGAATGTGTGGTAGCGGACCCGACACAGAACGCTTGGTGGCTTTATTTGGAAGTGAAGTAACGGTCGGACTTGGGGCTTGCACTTGGGATTGTTTAAGGGCTAGTAACTCCTTTCGTTTTTTGGCTGCAAGTTGCATCCGCTGTCTTGATTGATGCTGCTTTCATAGAATAACTGTTTAACGGTTTGGTGAAATGGAGAGGCAGATACGGCAGTTACGTTCCTATCCGTCACACTGTCTGTGTCGCTGGCAGCATGGATGAGGATCGAAATGGTTATGTAGTGGAGTTTTCGGAGAATTCCAAACAATTGCATGTCTTGGGTGAAGGCACATTTGCTTCCTTAGGTACGGTTGCTTTAGTGTCCGGAGTTGCTTTGGCGTTTGGTACAGGATCTTCAGACGAAGAAGAGTCGGACATGGTGAACGACAAACAGAACACTAAACTGTTAGGCGCGCAGCAATTTGAACCGCGAAGTGAGCGACTGTAATGGTGCCTGGTGATGGAACGTGGTATCACCACATAGTCAGCGGTTGCAGCGCTGTAGGTGGGATCGTAGTGTAGATTGAAGAGGTACGGAGGTAGAACAGGGGAAGCGGGGCAGCTGTGTCCCTCCCCCTCCCCTTTTTTTCGAATTCATTGTACGACGTGTGTATAATTGTAAATACAGGGGATTGGAACGTGTGGACTCGTGGAGGTATAACGTCATGAGTCGGCGACGAAGGGGATAAGGACGTAGGCCTGTCGGATTACTTCCCCTACCTATGATTAGGCGCCCTGGGACGGAGTGCAAGTAGAGCATAGGTCCCTACAAAAGGGAACGGAGGACTGGTTGTACAAAAGATTGATGTATATTTCTTATGAAAGAGTTGTTGCAGTCGTGATAGGATGCTAGGGTTTAAAACGTTGACAGAGGAACGGAATGGCAATAAAGAGGAGTGAGAGGCTGGATTCGATCCAAAGGAACGTGGCTACGTGGGGACAGTCTTCCGGAAGAGTTAGGTCGGACGAGTTAGGACAGTGACATAGATATGAAGCGCAGGCAAGTTCAGTCGTTTATTGCAGGTAGCCCAAAGTGCAGTGCGTAGAGGGATGAGAACCAGGATGTGAACGGACAAGAAGTAGGAGATGTAGTGGGAACAAATCCCAGGCCGACTGTATGTCGTGTCATGGCCTTCATTTGAACTGATTTTATATTCGTTTCTCTTTTGTTGTCGTTTCTTTTGTATTATTATTTTCTTCTCTCTTTTTTTTTTTTTTGAAAAACAGAAATCAGGAACGGAGCTAACTGCACGTCCGCAGGTAAATCGAGAGATTACAGTATGTCAGCACTGGGTTCGTCCAGCACTGGGTTCGACGGACGGACCAGAAATACTGTGAGAATGAGCGTGGGTGATAGGACAGGATGAGTCGAGGGATGCCTTCCCCAGGTGTCCTGTTGATGTTGATGGCAGAGCAACGATCCCAGGGATGGAAATTTTTTGGGAACGAAGAACAGGTGTAGACCTTGTGAAGGATAGGAAGTCCGGAGACTGGCGTCCTAGGATAGTATATTGGACGTCGAAGTTTGGTGAGGTAATTGACAAAATAGGTCAATAAAGACAGGCGAGGAAGGAGGAGCAAACTGTGTTCCGACACATCATGGACGAGACCGTGAAAGAGACGCCGTGTAGGTGAAGTGGCTGGTTCGCAAAAGAGTCGACAAAATGTCGGGAATGGAACAGGCAAACGAACAGAGTACGGCGGATGGAGAGCGGTTGAGAGTTTGTCTGAGGAGCTGAGAGGAACAGTATTAGCTGGTGAAGGCAAGGATGGGAACGGCGGAGAATGCAGACATCCTCGTATTTCATGACAACCGGGTAGGATGGGCAGTCCACTGGACGAGGGTGCCTGTGAGATGTAGGGGATACGATCCTTATCAGGCCGGCCCCTGCGGAAGGCACCTCTAGCCGCCTAGAAAGAAGAAAGAAGGACAGCAGTGCCAGAAGATAGCAGATGGTGGATTGAGCAGCTGGCGGATCGTCGAGAATCGTTGGATAGGAGAGCGTCTTGATCGTTGGTGTAGCACTTGTGGAGACGGATGTATCCTTGTGCGGAGAGAGGAAGGGTCGGTCCTTCAACCAGCTGTTCCTAAAGTCGGAATAGAGGTGGCCGGTAGCGAAGCTTCAACCGGGAGATCCTTGGTAGCAGAGGGCATCTAGTGGAAGCCATCCTAAGATCGAAGTTGAGTAGGATGCGTCCTATAGGATGATGAAGCCAGCTGGTGCTGAGGACCAGCGGATCCGAAGAAGAGGATGGAGTGGGAAGAGCTCAGGGCGGTCTCATGTCGTCGTGAGCGCCCGAGGAGAAATGATGCCATCAGACGGCTGCGCCGAGGATATATTGCCAGCCCAATCCTGTGCATGCGCAGTAGTACAAGCCCGGCTGGGAAGCCAACTTTCAAGCTTCTACGGGAATTAAAGCTCAAAAGGAGGAAAACTCAATAAAAAACAGGTAATGTATATTTTATATTATTTTATATTATATTAAATAATATTATATTATATTATTTTATTTTATATATACAGGTAATGTATATTTTCGTTGGCTATAAAAATTGTTGTTTTCAGAGTTCTGCAGAGTTTGAAGATTTCCGAGGTAGTCTCGTGTAAGATGCATGAGTGGGTGCCGTCTTCTTTCCAGATGTATGCAACTGCTGTCATGTTGTCGGTGTGAATCTGAATTACTTTTTGGCTATCAGGTCTTGAAAATGGTTGAGCGCTTCCCAGATGGCTTTTAGTTCCAGGATGTTGATGTGACTGGTGGAGTTGTTTGCAGTCCACAATCTTGAGGCTTTCTGGTCTTGGATGTGGGCTCCCCACCCTTGGATGCATCTGTGAACAGATGTAGGTCTGGTTGTGGTTCGTGGAAAGGTACGGATCCTGAGATTGTCATTATGTCGGACCACCACAGAAGGGTGTTGTGGGGAAAGAACTGGTCGGATGTTTTTATGATCTTCTTGTCAGTGATGTTTCCCCACTGGTCTGTGCGGAAGTGGTGGAGTGGTCTCATCATCCATCTTCCATAGAGGACAAGAGTTGCCATGGAGTCCAGTTTTCCGATTAAGGAGTTTAGTTCTGTGATGGTGTGTTGCGGTTTGGAGCGGAAGGTGCGGCAGGATTGAATGGTGTCTTGGATTCTTTCTGGTAAGGGCAAAATCGTTGCAGATTCGAGGTTGAAGTGAGCTCCGAGGAACGTGAAGGATTGGCTAGGAGAGATTCGAAGTGACCGTCGTGGTCGGCTGGAGGAAAAAAGATGGCAGGCTGGCCTGACCTGAACGCTTTTATAAGAGGGGTCACACACGCGCAAACCGGGTTAAGCAGCTAGCCATCTAGCGACGACTTGTCTGACCTCCAGAGAAGCATCTCTCAGGAAAGGAATGCACATAACACAAGTAATCTATGTTTCCAAAGGGCAACTAGAAATGGTACTTGGCTTTACTTCTTAACACTTTACTCACATGAAAACAGAAGGATGTAAGAGTTCGCAGAACTGTAAGCGACTTCCCTAAGAACATCCAGTACAATCACCAAAAACTTAAAACTGTAAAATGTTTAATTAGGCTACGAGATATGGTTAGAGGAACCATACTGGCTACCTTGCACAGGTAGTGTGATCTTGGCTAGTGTTTTTATCGGGAGCGGAACATCAGGATGTTCAACGTGTTAGTGATTAAGTTGGGCCATGGGCCCTTACGGCACCCCATTTTTTCATGGAAAAGCTACAAAAACCCACAAGACAGGGGTAAAAAAAAAAAATTAAAAGAAAAGGCCCTCAGATTACACATGTTTAACAAGCTTACTTGTTCCGCCACTGATTACTGTTCCATAAGCAGTGCAGGAACAAACTAACTTTGCTATTAACTATTAAGGAAAAGGAACAGTTCACAGCTATCATTAAAACACTAAAACATTATCCTGCTTGATAAATAAATAAAATTCATATAAATGTCACTTGCAATATGTACCAATCAACTTTTCTTGAATCACAGCGATACCAAACGGATCAGCCCAAAACTAACTGGTACAATGAACATTATTACGAAACCCTCGACTGTTATAAAATAACACTACCAAGTTCGCTAAAATTCACAACTCGGACTCACGGGAGGCTGCGGTCGCGGCCGAATTCGAATGCAAAAGTGTGCAAAGCAGACGACGTAGTGAACAACGAAGTAAACAACGATGTTGTTGATGTAGAAAGCAGAAAAATCCTCAAGGCCTGATGAAGATATCTGGGTGGTATCGAAAATTTGTTGGACTAAGCGTGAGTCCGAGTTGTGAATTTTAGCGAACTTGGTAGTGTTATTTTATAACGGATCGATCTTTTCACAGTATGAATTGCAGCGATGTTTTTCGAACCCTCGACTGATGCCAACCAGGTCGAATGTATCGTTAACTAGGGATCGACCGTATACCGTTTTGCCGGATCCGGGTCGGTACCGGATAATTTAATGTCAGTGCCGGATCGGCTCCGGATCTAGGTGCTGGATCCGGACCAGTACCGGATACCGGGTAATTCACACACAAAAACGAAATAAAGCTGTTTTATTTTTTTCCCCCTTATAAGTTGCAGCTATGGTGTTAATTTTCGCTTTGTTTCACGTTATTTTCTTACATTAAACACGTAGAAGTCTTATGCTATTATGAGTACCAGTATAGTATAATTGCATGTAGGCTACAGAACTGTTTTTGCAATGTTGCTAAATTCTGCAATTTTTTTCGAAACAAACAAAGCACTCATTAGGTTAAACAATCAGAAAACGGTCTTTTTCTAGTTGAAGGATTTCTCATTGATTAGCCTACTGCTTCATTTCGAAAAATAATTAGCAAAATTGTGCAATATTTGTGAAACCAGTATGTAGTCCACTTATTTATTTTAGATTAAAATTATTGAATTTTGGTTGCATTAAAACAAAATCATAATCGGTGTTATATTTACAGCTTTAAATTGCTTTCGTTCCGTTTTGTATTGCACACAGTATAACAAAGACCGAAAGCAAAAAAAAAAAAAAAGGAACGAAACTAAGGCTACAAAAAAAAAATTAGTTGTTTCTCAGGCCCTGCCTGGTGGTCAGATTTGCCCCTTGTCGATGCTTTTTATTTGCTAGTTCAAGATAAATTTATTCCAGTTACAAGGAAAAGCAATTCAGTTAGCTGAAAATAAGTATTATTTAGCCTAAATTAACCACTTTCAGCTCCGTAAAATTAAGTGTTTTGCAAGTTTTTCCGTAAAATTAAAATGCAAGTGTTTTGAGCAGTTGAAAGTAAGACTTGAATTACTTCCAATAAAATAAAAAATAAAATAAAAAGCCTGGTGGCCTGGTTACTTTTTGAATGAAAATACCCGAGAAACAAACTTATTTCTTTTCACGGCCTAACATAAAAAAAAGCTGTATTTTTTTTTTCATTTTATGAACAAAACTGTCTCGACTCATGCAACATGGAAGTCATCTTTGGTTTATCATGCTATTATTTCTTGCTAGTTTTTTATGTCGTCATTAAACCGTCTTACTTTTCGAATTTAACCCCTTGGCGTTCAAACCGCGATTTATCGCCACTTCAAAACCATTTCTAAAACTCCCGACGCACTCTCGATTCAAAGCCCCGTTTGCAAAGAAAAACCGCCATTACATACAACGGAGGTGTAATTCCGACTGAATTAGGTACTTTGGCACGCATATTTTGGATTAATTTAATATCATCTTTTAATTACCTTAATTGATGTTTTTGTTGGCCGTGTCGTCAAAATTGACGTGAAATTGCTTTTGTTTGCTAAAACTAGACTTTGGTTCAAGCTGTCGTGACTCAACAACGCAACAAATGGCCGCCATCTTGGCCGCGTTGAAAAGCTGGGAATCCCCGATTGGCACGTGTATAGCACGTGATCACTATCGCGACGGGGGCCAGTCGCAAGTGACGTCACGCGATGCGAGTCAAGGTCACAGCCATTGAAGCTAGCACGTGCGCGTTTATTTGCGGACAGCCGGCATAGAGTGGAAGCGTGATGGCGGCCGTAAACTATCACCGATAGCGAATATAAATTAGGATTAGGAATAAAACAACTTTAAACTACTTCTACGGTATTAAAAACTTAAAAAAAAAAAAGGATTTCGAAGGCCGTAAACAACGCTGAATGGAGGAATAACCAGAGGACTATCGTTCAAGGTATCCCATGTACTGCAACGGAAGATGAATATTTTCGTAAGCATATTTACGTAGTCGAACTTAACTTTTTTTTTTTAGTTATGAAAAACCTAATACGATTATTCCAAGTACATTTTTGTGCACTAATTTACACCGTAATTATTACATCTGCAATTTTTTATACACGTAGATCGCTTAGTTATTTTACGTCGATTTATTTTACCGAGGATGCAACATGTTTACGGCGACATGTTTTGGTTGTGCTGCAACCGGTATCCGGCTCAATATATTGGCCGGATCCGGATCTTGCCGGATACCGCATTATCCGGCGCCGGTCCGGATAGTGACTCGGTCGATCTCTATCGTTAACATAACCTTGCAAATCAATCGTCTACAAACTTAAACTCTTAATAAATCAGAATTTCAATAATGTTGTTTCAATAATGTATTAATCATTAGAGAATGATTTTCCATGATTCCACAATTTTCAAAAAATCATGACGAAAAGTTGAAGCTTGTAGACCATAAGCTTCAACTGTCAGGCTTATGGCCGACAAGCTTCACAGTTGCATCTAATTCTCATGAAACCTATTTGAATAGTAACATTGTTAAAGAACAAGTAGGACATTAACATCCAAATTACCTGAAGAGAACCAACTGAGTGGCTGCATGGAATCAATGCAACACCCACCGCCGCTTGCCCAACACCAAATGAAATCAGTTTCGTTGGTCTGGAACAATTCATCTTCTATTTGGACAGATCCCTGTCAAAAGATATAAATGGTAGTGTACGTACTGTATAAATTGATTGCTGTGACCTCAGACAAGCAGATTACAACGGAAGAGGTACCATCATAGGATAACAGGGATCAAAACACAAAAATAATCATGCAGATACCAGACAGAAAAGACACCATCACAGGATGACAGGGTTCAAAAGTAATCGTGCCTATAGACACGCAGATGAAACAGAAATGACACCATCACAGGATGAGATGGTTCAAAAGTAATAGTGCCTATAGACAGGCAGATGCCAGACAGAAAAGTCCATCACAGGATAAAAGGGTTCAAAAGTAATTGTGCATACAGACAGGTAGATGACAGACAGAAACGACACCATCATAGGATACGAGGGTTCAAAAGCAATTGTGCCTACAGACAGGCAGATTGACAAGACAGAAGAGACACCATCACAGGATGAGAAGTTGCTTTGGTCTCCTTCACACCAGAAAGTTACTAAAACTGATTACAATTAAAAACCATAAATAAAAATACAAAGGTGCCAGCAGTTTACACTAAATAAAATTAGGTGATTTTGTTGTAAACGGTGCATTTTCAAATCTTATTTAAAAATCAAAACTGACACCAACCCATCTCTACAACTAAGCCCCTATGACAATAGCACAAGTTTTTAATAGACAGTTTTATACCTGACTAGAAGAAATACTGCTACGTGACAAACGTGGCGACGGTTCACCAGTTGTCAGGTAGTTTGGCAGAGCTTTTTGGGGTTCGCCTTGCCCGTTTTGAGAAGTGACGCCCTCTCCTTTATTATCCTCTACAGAAATAGGTTTCGTTGTATCACCCGATGGGCCATTTTTTCCTTCGCATCCTGATGAAAAGACATCAGGCCCGACGTCACAAACACCACTATCTCCTTCGCAACCAACTTGTTCGTTTGTGACACCAGTGACATCGTCTTTTATTGACAGTGTTGCTGATTGTGTGAGTTGGAGTGACAGGCTGGCCTCACTTGACGTCGGACTGATTCGTCGGCACAGAGGCAACATGATCGCTTTCCATCTTTTACCGCACAAGTCTTTGGTGCTGATGTCAGTCCGAAAATGGATTATATTTTGATCCTCTTTACTCACTGCCCAAACCTAGATTCCGAAAAAAATAAAAAATCTTGACACAATCTCAATAAAGTAAACAAATGCAGAATACTGGGATAAGACCACATACAGGAACATGACAAACACAGACAAACAGCAAAACGACATTTGAAGTTTGAATTGGTGAACCAATTAGCCTCACAATATTGACTTTGATCCAAATAATATTGGGAAAAAGAAAATGACATCACTTAATGGGAACACATTAACCCAACTCAAGTTATCCGTAAAAATCCACTGAGCACAAAGTGGATTTTCCGTACTATATTTCGATGACTGTTTACAATTGCATTATTTGGCTTTATTCGTGCTCGACTTTTACAACATAACTTTAATGATGAGTCATAAAAACAAAGAAAAAGCATGGGTGCATAAAATTCTTACTGGACAAAATTTCCCGCAAAATTTTCCTACAGATTTTTCAAGTTTCCGCAGCCTTTCACCATGTAGGCAAGCCATTTTTTAGTGAATTTCCACAGTTATCTGAAATTTCCTACGAACCCCGTTCTAGCATTTTGGCATATTCTGCACACCTGAGAAAAAGGACTCCGTATAAGCTTTGGTCTGGAAAGCATTCCTTTCCTAGCTTCAAACCCAACAGGTTTAGAATACATGCAGGCTTGAAGGGTAAGACAAGTGGTGGCTAATCCATCTTAGTTAATTGCAACGGTTGCCGTTTTTTCGGCATTTTTTTCATTAATTACGATAGCGCTTTCATAAATGACCTGTATTTATTCCAGGGATCAGCGTAGCTGAGGGGAAAAAAAAAGGAAATCACTTGATCTGTAGGATTTTTAGATGGTTTAATGAACTTTCAGGTCACGGAAAACGACTAACACATTAACCAAAAGAGTCAAAACAATTTAGTTGCGAAGCTAATTTTCAGTAGATAATACACAAGATTTATTTCAAATCGTAGTTCTATCTTCATCGGGGTCTACCAAGCAAGCACGATACCACTATTTACGAAGGTAGAAGACGTTTTTTTGAACTACACCGCACATATAATCTACCGAAAAATTGCTTTCCAACTAAATTGTTGTGACTCATTTGGTTGATGCATAAGTCATTTTCCGTGCGTTTCTTTAAACCAAAGTAAAATAGCCTAATTAGTCTTTCGGTTTTTAAGACCTTTTACAACATTTTATAGCTTTAAAAAGTAGGAAGAATCTTGTACCTGTTATTCACAATCGCAAAGGCTATACAAGTTTAAACCTGAGGGCCTGATAATGAAAGTGAATGCTCACTGAGTAATGGCTACCCAGCGATTTTTTTTATTTCACATTAGAAACATAATAGCAATTACTACGACGTAATAAACAACATCTAAATTAGGTGTTATTTAAAGTATTACCTGGTCATTTGGCCCCACAGTAACGTGGCTCATGCAGCCAACCATTTCGACCCATTTCACACCACAAGCAGATTTTTCACAAGTTCCAGCATCCATTCCTCGGATCCCCTGACGAAACCATACTTTTCCATCACGGCTCACTGCCCACACAACATTGGTTCCCACACTAATATTCAGCAGTCGACTGTCATCATGCGGGAAATCGACTTCCACCCAAGATGTACCTTGGAAGAAGAGTTAAAATCATTTGTATTAAAACTTTTACAAGTTTAGAATGAAACAATCTGTAGTTCACAAGCTAAACCATTAAAGGGACATCCCACATCACTGTTACCTTAGAGCATTATTAACATGCCACACATTCAATAAGACCATGCCTCACGTAATTTACAACACGAAATGCTCATCATCAAAATCTGTATAATAAACATAAAACAATCCAAAATTTTGAATTCCCAATGGTGACAATTATAACCGACCTGCAAGATGATGTTTAGGAGTTTGTGATGGCAATAGGGTATGTTTCGTAAAATCCCCAAACTACCATATATTAAAGGGAGAGTTTACCTGGTTCGCAACAACCATGGTCACTACATGGAGTGTGTGAACCGAATTGCAACATGGTTTGCAGCAATGCGTAAGTAAAGTAAAATTATCAAAAAGGATTGTGTAATTAATGTGGTTTAGACCGATACATCAGTCATTCCTTCCAATATGTAAACGTCTTGCGCTAAATCTTGAGCCACCATTTTCCACACAGAAAGAAATATAGCGGCATTTCATAACGCCCATATTAACCAACATTATCTTTTCACAACTCCGCTAAAACACAAAAAATGAACCAGCAGCTACAACTGACCAGGTTATTGGTATGCCAAAACCCACGGCCGAGTTAGACCTAAACCATAACCATACTTCGTGGCCATTCGTTACGCCCAAACTGCGCTATCCGTTATAACATCAAAAACTCTGCTACACCACTGTAGCATGTGGAAAACCAAACCGATCCACAGCTTACACCAAATTGTAGACATCCAGGTAGAACACTGCCAACGGCAAAATGCTTCCAACACCAAAAACAGTGGCAGCTCGACCAAACCATGACCGAACCGCACCGTGGCAAAAGAAACAGTGGTTGGTATACACGAGGGAGCCAGGTGAAAGTGTACCAGACATGATAAACTTTTGCGTCATTTAAATATGCAAAGTGGTATGATCAAGTGTGCCGAAGCGTAAGGGATATCTCCAGTTTGTTAACATAGGGAGGAAGATTTTATGAAGGAGAAATACGTAACCATCGAATATAGCTTCATTTTTTTTTTTTTTAGCTGTTCTCTAAAATTATCACATTGCAGAAATGTCTGTGGAGGAACACAGCTCTAATTGAAGCTTCGAAGTATTCTCTGCCACCATCTTGCATCTTGCCATCATATCCTTAGCAACCTGTCAGCCATTGGTCGGCGACATCAGTCCTGGTACAAAAAATATGAAATCTTGCGTTTGCTACGATTGACAGCAGCAGAAGGCAAGTCACAGCGTGTCAGTTGGAGATCTCTTAGCAGTGTGAATGGGTTATTTTGACTCCACAGTTGTCTTAGCAAACAACCGACCTTCACTAGGAAGGCAGACAACTATCTGTGGGTACCAACACACTAATACCACACTTGTGTTAGAAATAACTCGAAAGCCAAATCGTCTCTCACCCATCCCGAGATAACCTAAGCATTTGAAAAGGACATTAATCTGAATATTTATCTTTTTCCTACGCTACATCTCACACCATTCTAGCTGTAAATGCTATGCTGACTCATATGACTGACAGTAAACCCTGATCAGGAATGTTGAATGCTGTTTTATTATTCTCCTGCCAATTTTAAAGATTCTTTAGCTCCTGATGGCACTGACAAATGATACACCTTGATTTACAGATGTTTTGTCAAACTTTTATTTAAGAATAAGAAAAACTTACCTGTGATTTTATATCGTGTGACTCCAGTTCTTACCAAGGCTCTTCCATCCCATACAACAGCCCAGACGAGGCCTGTCGGGCCAACAGATACTTGGTTGATATCCGATCCTTTGGGAGTAGTGATGTGCACCCAACCATCTCCTTCTGGGTTGTTGTACATTACATTGTAACGGAACATAACCTGTAAAGTTGAGTTACTTATAGGACTAGCTTAAATTTTCTCACATTGATCTCTTACCAGTGCTCGAAGTGGGGCAGTATGCGACAGTATGGTATACCGCCACTTCACAAATTAATTGCAACCCATACTGTCGCTTTTTGCCGTGAGGAATGGACATACAGTCCGTCAAAGTTCGAACGAAGTTGATTTGTTTGTGTGCTGATATTTCAATGACGTCTTTGCTGTTTACTTACTTTACTTGCTTGCTGACTTTGCTTGATTTTTACCTAAGTGTTTGTTGTCTTGTGTTCAAGTAATATCCGATCTTTTTTTTTCTGTTCCGTGGCATGCACTCTTAATGGCTCTAAGACTGCACAGCAAGTCGGCAAAAGATTTCATCGTACAAATTATGGCAAAGAATTTCACTATTCTACATTGAGTGATAGAAACACAAATGTAAACAAATGACGCTCAAACTCAAATGGCGATACTCATCAGTATAGCAGATTTGCGATGGGCATTATCCGAAAATATATATTATTTTTAGTACTTCTATCTTCATCAGGGAGTAGGAAACGTGTGAACTACAGTCTACACGAGTGGTTTTCAACTTATGGGTCACGACCCCACATGGGGTTGCAGGCATCCTCTCGGGGGTCCCGATACATAAGCAGGAAAAAAAAATTGTTTTACTTTTTAAATCTTTTAATCTTAAAATCTTTTTTCTCCTTGAAATTTAATCATTAATAAAATTTGAAGATTCTACCAGAGAACTTGTTCTCACAGGAGAATCTAAGTTCTCCAAGTAGTTCAACGACGTGCAACTCTCCTTTTGCCATCGCTGCGTACCCTTACCTATGAGGAGAGACTTAAGAAACTTAAGCTCACTACTCTTGTTGAGCGCAGAAACAAAGGAGATTTACTGCAGGTTTATAAGATTGTGCGTGGCTTTGAAGGTGCCGACCTCCGTGATTTATTTTGTGCTGTCCCACCTGTTGGGACCAGAGGTCACAGGTACAAGGTGCAGAAGCAGTACGCGAGACTTGATGCACGGAAGTACTTTTCTTCAACCGCACTGTACACGCCTGGAACAACCTCCCGTTTCTTGTAGTTGAGGCTCCCAGCTGTAATTCTTGGAAAGAACGCTTTGATCGATTGTAGTCCCCCCCCCCCCCCAAGCCATTCTGGCTGTGTATTTTATATTATATATTATTATTATAGAATGCGACGAAGCTGTGTTACTAGTTTTGGGATGTCCCTTTGCCAAGTCGGCCCTTTCCAACCTCATTTGCATACAATTGCCCCCCCCTCCCCAATTTATGCAAAAATCAACAATTTCCACCTCTCCCTACGGCACTTCCGGTACCCTGCTCCTCCTCTCGTTCTATCCCCACTGTCTCGCCTCCGCTGGTGGGTCCCTGCGACAGGGAGGTGGGTAAGTAAGCAAAGTAACACAGCTTCGTCGCATTCTACTCGGAGAACTTAGATTATCCTGCGAGTTCTCTGGTAGAATCTTCCAATTCTCCTTCTTAGAATTTTCCTCGCTGTGTTACTAGATTTGAGATTGATTATAAACGTGGCGCAGCACCAGCTACCTATCAATGCTGAAACAGGCCCTGCCGGTGCATCTGCCGTAACAGCCCGCTATGCCAGGCTCAATCTCCCCCTGGTAATGGGAGTGACAAACCGATGGTGAAGGCCATTTAGCGAGCGCCCAAACTGATGGCGACGTCCCACAGTTGCCCACCGTTTGGTGACACCGCCGTGCGCACCTGGAGTGAGCCACGTCGACGCCTGCCACGCACAACGTCTCGCACAACCACCTCGCAAACATATGAGACAACACGGACCCCTCAGTTGTAGTAATACATAATAAAAACAGAATGCTATCCCATCCGACACACCCAGCATCTCGCAGCGGCTCCGTGCAGCGGGTCAAGAAGTGTAAACAGCACCTGGTGTCGAGCTTGCTGTCCTTTCACAAGCAAAGAAACCTGAATGAATTACTGCTGCGATGTCACACGCCTGTAGAGACAACTTAGCCAGCTCCCTGGCCTCATTCCCAGCCCTGAAGAAAAACATGCATACCTTCCCGTCGTCAAAGAGTTTACCGCCAGACCCAGCGGCGGGTGCCAGGTCCGCAGGAGGCACGCCACTACGGCCAGGCCCCAACTGACCACTTATCACAGAGTAACGAGGTGCAAACAAAAACACCCTTTAAAATCTACAAACTAATGGATGCGCTGAAATGTGTGCTGGGCCTACACCCTGATGCTACGTCCGCAGCGCCGCAAAGTAACCCACTTGAGTCTATATACCAACCCTTGTTAAACTCCTGCCAGCAACCATAACATTCGCAGAAAATTATCGAACCTTGAGAGCCAGAGCCTCACTCCTACCCACTGAGCCACCGAGGCCTAACGCAGCCATCGTAGTCTCCCATCACTATCCGGCAACCAGCCGTGAGCAGCACCCCTAGCCAGAAGCCAACCGAACCCCGATGCATTCCGAAGTGGTGGGGTGGGCAATCTCACCGGAATTTCGACCGATGGCACTGCTGGCACCGCTTGCACCACAATGAAGCGTGTTCAAGGCCCACTCCGATGGGCCAACAGCCCATCACTGTCGCGGCCCGACCGGCCCACGTACACGCCTTCCATTCGGCCCACAAAATCTCTAACATTGCATTAATACACTGCAAGCTACCGAGCCTATCACAATTGCCTCCAAAATTTCTACTAACACTCGATAATTGTACGCAGTAATCGACCCTGCGATGCAACCTATCCTGCCACTGACCATGTCGACCGATGCCGTCAACACGAGCCGCCATCTTGTCTCGCTCGCCTTCAACTGAATGTGACCAGTCGCCTCCTTAATGGTGCTATGCTTCCGGCCATGTTATAAAACAGTCCACGAACACCAGTTGTCGCAGATTACTGTTCATTCTGCTACCAACCAGATCCCTGATTCCGTCACCGAAATACCGCACACGCTGCCAAACTAGCCCAATTTTTCCTTTCCGTTGCAATGGTTGCCAACAAATAGGCCTATGATCATTTGTACTCAGCACTGTCACCGCCTCGAGCCGAGTCAACCAACTGTGGCACCGGCCACCCTCTAGGTTAACAGGCCAATTACAAACCCGGTCGATGGCTTCCATTATCAATGTTTGTTTACACTTGCATTATATCTCCCATCAATGCAAACTTGGCTCGGTAACACACTTTGCCGTTCCTCGGATGGATTTTACGGCTCGAACCGCCGTCCAACATTCCCCACCACGGCACGGCAACCAGCCCGGCTCACTACCGTTGCGGCTCGGACCTCTGTCCGGCCCGTCCTCACAATCATCACGGCTCAGACGCCTGCTCGGCCCTTCGTCGTGCAGACGGAATTTTCGTTCCTCCATAAGCCTATTCCCCTGCTCGGCACTCAGCCGACTTCTAGTGCCTAACTCACTCTTTCACCAAGTGGTATTTCGTATTATTATTTGAACGTGGTTTCGCCTAACGGCCGGTTCCTGAAATTCTCCCTACCAACGTGTTGGCACTAGTAGACTTATCTTAGTCTGTACGCCCCCTGGCTATACGACATACAACGCATTTTTACAACATGGGGAAAAGTAAATTTTCTCTCCAATTATTCGCTACACTCCCATAGCAACGCTATTTCCTAGCACTCCATCTATCTTACCTCATCTCAGCACTTGCAAACTTCTGCAAGGAAAGGTCGAGCCCACATCACTCACTACTCCGTTAGGCCTAACAGCACCGCCATTCCCTAACCAGACCGACGCCGTCCTTCCTGAATCCAAACAAACATCTTTGCATCCTCGCCATCCGTGTGGACATCGATACGCATCGTCCGTGACCTGCTATTGTTCCTCCAAAGGTATAGTCACAAGCTGCCATCAACGTAACAAAACTGTGTTTCCATGTGTAAACACTTCGTTTTGCCCATACCAAAAACATGACTTGCCGTGGCCACGGCAATAGAGACAGTGGGGATAGAAAAAGACGAGGTGCAGGGTACCGGAAGTAACGAAGGGAGACGCAGAATTTGTTGTATAAATTGGGGGGGGGGGATTGTATGCAAATGAGGTTGGAAAGGGCCGACTTGGCAAAGGGACATCCCAAAACTAGTAACACAGCGAGGAGAATTCTAAGAAGGAGAATAATTAATTGTAAAGTACTTTTATCTCTTCTAAAATCTAATTCTAATCTCTCCGTTCTAACAACTAATGTTTCTAATCTAAAAACAATTGTGGGCGTGACTTTGTGCCGGAGAATTGTATAATTCTATAAAATACGAAGGCTATTTTTTTTATGAGCAAATGACGACATTTAAAATGCTGAAATGGCTTCCTGGGGCTCCTCTGGGGAAGCTCACAATGCTCTCGCAGACCCCCTAGTTGTGAAACCGATAGGCGAAGGAATTTACAGTCGCGGAAAAAAATTTTTTTTAGGGAGGGTCGCGGTTTTAAAAAGGTTGGGAAGCACTGGTCTACACAATTGTACACGCTTCCACTTAAAAGGATCATATTCAATCTGGAACGATTCAAAATTGGAGTTTTTGTGGCCCTCCGTATCCAGTAGGCCCACGTTCGTAGGGATTTTTTAAGGATCTTAAAAAGTAAAGTTAAGATCCCTAAGAAAAAATATTAATAAGTATAAAGCCACAGGTTGTTGCTATGGAATATAGTAGGATTTTTTTCTAGTAATTCAGGTTCTAAT
>JAHWFP010097066.1:124737-162025 GCA_023313725.1 Lithobius niger | reverse complement strand
TTCCGTTTTTGTTTATTAATTCGTGTTACTTTTAGAATTGCAGCTAAACTGTAAAACAGTGCAGTTGGCGGTCACAGCTGATAGTTTAACACAAGAGACCCTAGGCTGACCCTCACTAATCTAGCTATCGCCAATGTTAACAATAGAAACAAATCCTTTAATCTTCAGTCTATGTCTCGCAGCTGATGTTTGCTAATTGGTATTGTTGCATAATAACAATGTTTAAAACAATGTAAAACAATCAATCTGGTGGTTTAGAGCTCCGTAACCCCTGAACCACTTGACCAATTAGAAAAGGCCTTATGAAAAGGGCACATCTACAGAGCAATACCTGTAAAATGAGCTAAGAACCAGCTTTATAGGACAAATGGTTTGACCTGTAGAGAGGACAGACGAAAGTATCCCCAGAACAACAACAACAACAACAACAAGAAGCTGAACAAGAAGTTGTCTATTTGGCCCTTGTCTGCATCTCGGGTTTGGCTGGACCGAATTTCACAATTTTTGGACTGCAGACAGGCCTTTACTAGTCAAGGCTAGATTCCAAATTTGGTTTAAATATGTTTTAAATATGCTTTTGACGGAGTTATAAGCTCTCAAAGTTGAGAGTTTAACACAGAGGTCCTAGGTCGACCCTTACTAACACTGGCTATCGCCAGTGCTAATAATGATTAATAAACAAAAACGGAACGTGAAATGTTTAGAGTAAGGATCTAAAAGTCAAAACCTAGAAGGAACACGGACAAGCTTTGACAGTCAGGGTCTAGCTGTAAAATTTTGTCAGTAAGAGGCTGGAAAGCATTAGACCCTTACTACCCGGTGGTTAGATTAGTTCTAGTCTCTTCGGACTGAAGGTGTGTATGAACGGTTGTAGCAGGTTTTCTTTGTTCTTACAATATTGTTTTGGAACTTTAGTAACACAATTTTCTTGTGAAGTTTGGCATTTTGTCTTTTGATGCTTTAGAATTTTTATTTATTATATTTTATTATATTATATTTTTATTATATTTTATTATATTTTTATTATATTATTATATTTTTATTTATATTTTTATTATATATTTTTATTATATTATATTTATTAATTTATATTATATTAATATTTATTATATTAATTCTGTCTGCTACGAATATGCTGGCATATTACTAAATTGAAAAATAATTTTCAACGTAAAGCAAAGCAGGAAACGTATAACCATACTACCACTTGATCATCACATGGGTCATTGTAGGATGATTTCCAGTTTTTCGTGAAAATGTATTTATTGTTGACCACCGGGTAGTAAGGGTCTAATGCTGTCCAGCCTCTTACTGACAAAATTTTACAGCTAGACCCTGACTGTCAAAGCTTGTCCGTGTTCCTTCTAGGTTTTGACTTTTAGATCCTTACTCTAAACATTTAACGTTCCGTTTTTGTTTATTAATTCGTGTTATTTTTAGAATTGCAGCTGAACTGTAAAACAGTGCAGTTGACGGTCAAAGCTGATAGTTTAACACAAGAGACCCTAGGCTGACCCTTACTAATCTGGCTATCGCCAATGGTAACAATAAAAACAAATCCTTTAATCTTCAGTCTATGTCTCGCAGCTGGCGTTTGCTAATTGGTATTGTTGTATAATAACAATGTTTAAAACAATGTAAAACAATCAATCTGGTGGTTTAGAGCTCCGTAACCCCTGAACCACTTAACCAATTAGAAAAGGCCTTATGAAAAGGGCACATCTACAGAGCAATACCCGTAAAATGAGCTAAGAACCAGCTTTATTGGACAAATGGTTTGACCTGTAGAGAGGACAGACGAAAGTATCCCCAGAACAACAACAACAAGAAGAAGTTGAACAAGAAGTTGTCTATTTGGCCCCTGTCTGCATCTCGGGTTTGGCTGGACCGAATTACACAATTTTTGGACTGCAGACAGGCCTTTACTAGTCAAGGCTAGACTCCAAATTTGGTTTAAATATGTTTACTTTTGACGGAGTTATACGCTCTCAAAGTTGAGAGTTTAACACAGAGGTCCTAGGTCGACCCTTACTAACACTGGCTATCGCCAGTGTTAATTATGTAGTAGACCCACCTGTCATTTGGATTGTATGGTGAGGGCGAGCTTAGCTCTGCTGTCATAAAAGAAGCGAAATTGTTTAAGAATATCGTGCCTTAAGTCAGGTACCAGTGCAGTCAGGTATGATAAGTTATTTTTTAAAATTAAGTACAAATTGAACACGGATTCTCGTTAAATAAACGTAACTATTCCGAATTGCAAAAATAAGGAAAAATTCCTGCCTGTTTCTCAGTGATGCTACGTAAAAGCGTTTTGACTTCATTTGTAATTCTTGTCAATTATGTATATGAAATACTGTTTATACAGCAACCCAGCTGTTAAGCAGCACCTACAAGTTTTGGAATCTAGCAAAAGATTTACGTTTTACAGCAGAAGTTTCGTATTTAAAATGTATCGGTTCGCAGTGGGCAACGGGGAAACTATTTAGTTTAGAACTGGCTAGTTAGGCCGAACTTGTCAATAACTAATCAAAGGCTTCTCGTAAAGGGTAGAGGAATTACGACAAAATTATAAATAATCTTTTTTTTTACAAAAACTTTGATGTTTTGTGAAACTTTGATCTTTTTGAGAAACTTTGATGTTTTTGTAAAACTTTTATGTTGTTGTGCACGTCTCTTTCACTTGCTGTCATCAAGCAAGCTAATTAAAATGTTGTGACTGCGTATGTCCGACATCTATTCGGCAGGTATAATTATGTCGAGTGGTGTGATTGGCGCTTGCATCGTGTTGGGCTCATCCGATCACCCCTTACTGTCACATCTCTGTAATGTGTGGTGCAGTGGCAACCCGGACCACTGCACTGTGACTGAGGTTGGCGCTAATGACCAAGTTGTCGACGCGCCATTAAGCCTCAATCCCCCCCCCTTACTGCCAACATGATTGCAGTGCAAATTAATTTGTTCCCAGCGTGAAACTTGTACTCCAGCCTGCTTATTGTCAATGGAGTTTAATTCAACTGACGTTTTTGACACATGTGACTAAGTATGGCGCAAGCAACTACTGAGTAGGTATTGCAGCAAATATTGCACAATCGATACAAGATTTTACTAATAATCACTAAAAATTCGAAACATGTAATAGACTTGTTTAAAATAAACAAATAATTTTGTCAATTTTTTTTTATAATTTTGACATGATTAACATTAATAATATATTTTTTTTACTTGTTACTAAAAAAAACTAGCATAGTTTCAGCAGTCAGAGTTGTCACCGAGTTTTGCGTAAATTAAGGCACGCAATTTTTCTTAGGCTAAGATCTTGCCTTAAAGCCAGATATAAAAAATAATAAAACCTCCTACAATGTTTGGGACAACACGCGAATTTCCTGATTTAGGAGGCAATCCCTGTTGAAAATGAACTGCAAAAAAACTGCAGAAGTGGTCTGTAACTGCAGAATAATTGCATATTCGATGGCAACCGCAAAAAAAACTGTAATAAAACTTCAGTTAAACTGCAGTTATCGTGAAGTTCAACAAGCTGACTTTAACACAGTAAAATCACTGCAAGAAAACTGCAGTTAAATATGAAGTGCGTCTAGGATTACACCTGAACTTCAAAAAACTGTAGTTTTTTTTTATTCGTTATGCATCGTGCGGTTTTTAAATTTCAAATGCATTTTGTTTTGGGGTACACTGGGTGTCTGTTGGGATCGGCAGGCAATGATGACAAAATTTCATTGTTGACAAGACGGAAAGCCAAATAGGCTAGATTAGTGATAAATTAAATAGGCAACTGAACTAGATTTACATCTGTAATAATTTGTCATTAGGTACCGAATTCTCAGAACAAATTATTTGGCAAAAACTGTTTGTCACACTGATGATTGTACGTACATAGCTTGCAGTATGCAGGGTGGCTCATAAAAAAAAACTCACGAATTCAAAACTTTGTAAGTCTAATTTTTTCTAAAAAATGCTGAAAAGAAACTAATTTTTCTTTATCCAAAATTCCATCCGAATCCGCAAAAGTGACAACGCCGAAACTTTATTAACGCCTTTTTTCAGTATGTAGGATATTATTGGCATCGTGACTACACCGAACGAATTAAGTTCAAACTTTCTCCAAGTTCTTTTTCATAACTTAGGATTCGCTTTTACGTTCTCAGAAATGAATTTTCGATCCAGAAAAGTGGTCCTGTTTAAAAATGTTCAAGTTTTCGTTGGTCACCACCTACAAATTTTTGTACTTGCTGCAGTTATAGTGTCACGTTGACTATAGCAACACCACATTAATATTATTTTCTGAATTAAGGTAGCTATAGTTTTTTTAAATGCCTGCTTTTCAGGGCTTCACTCACTTTTTGGCAATCCCATCAAAACCGATAATGGTTGAGTATTTGAAGTCCGATACTAAGTATTTATATATTTATTTGTCATAAAAAATTGAAGCTAAGTAAACTTTGGCTTTACCAGCTTGATTTAGGAATGAAAGGGCAGTACTTATGAAAACTCTTCAGCTTTGTGACTTTCTTACTAAATTTGATTGTTCAAGCCATTGTTGCTTAAAATCTTTGGTTGCAACTTGGAAAAGAAACGAAATTTAAATTCGCTAGTGGCGAATTTCAAAATCCTCCCACGCATTTGTCCTGACCCCTATAAACCCCAAATAAACAAAAGAACCATCCTCAGATCACCATGCATCCGTGTGCAAAAGTTCAGGTACGTAGGCCTTCTCAATTTTGCGCTAGCTATGAGCAAAAAGTCTATGGGATTTAACATGGGAGAAATCTTATTAGTATATTCTTAGTATAGCTTGCTAAAGTAACATAAAAACAACGTTATTGACGCATCTTTTTCTCTATGATTGGTGGACACTCATCATTTAAATTTTAGTTTTTCTTAGTCTCTGACCCTTCCCCTTACATTTTCCACAGTTTGAAACATTTCTGTCGGATTGGGATTTATCCTCAACATGCCATAATATGCTTTCAGTTGCTTACAGTTAACAGACACATGTATGCTAGTGAGCCGCCTTTTTATCATTAACAATCATTTTTTTACAATCGGATGTCTACAATGGGATGATCTACTGTTACTTGGCGGCTACACACTAGCGTGTGTCTAGATATCAACCTTCTTGTTTGACGATAGGATGAAGGATATGTATGAAAAATCTGTATGTGACGTGAAAGTGGTGCAATCTGTTTATGGTAGGGTAGCCATCTAGCCCATAGAGTCATAACTTGTAGGGTTGGTAGACCAATTAGCATACCGAGCTGTTTGAAACGTTTCCATACTTCAAAGTTAAATATTGGTCTCTTTGAAGGATTGCGGTTTTATTTAAAGTTGGTAGACGTTTTCCATTTTTTCTGTGTTGAAACACTTTTTTAGTGTTTTAGGTCGGTGTGGTGGCCAGCTACGCATTGCTTACTAGTTTGTTTAGTGGTACCAGTGTAGGATTGTTGGCAGTTTGGTGCACGGAATATTGTACACCGTACCTTTAGTGTGAAAAATACTGTTTCAGGATGAGTGGTTTTATGACGTGGCGAACGGTGGCAGATTTCTTGCAGGAAGTTAAATTTCCAGGATCTTTGAAGGGATGTGGTAGCATTGTTTTCAGGTTGAACAAAAAGTAAGAAGACATTAATGGCTGAATGTGATTTTTACGTCGTTTAAACAAACCAGTGTTATGTTCTTTATTGGAATTACTGGTTTTGGTGCACCTTGGGTTTTGCTGTCGTCCACTGGGATATAATAGCATTGTTCTCAGGTTGAACAAAAACTAAGAAGATATTACCTGGCTTCAAGTGATTTTTTACGCAGTTTAACCAAACCAGTGTTATGTTTATCGGAATTACTGGTTTTGGTGCACCTTGGTTTTTGCAGAAGCTGGTTGGATGCTTCCGTGGCTATGCCTAACGTCATACTTATGTCACTTAATATTAAATTGTGTTTTAGTTTTAAGCATGTTTCTTTTAATTTATAGATATGTTAAAACCACTTAAAAGGTATGTAAGTTACTTTCATTTGTTTGACTTGTGTTTATACTCTATTCTGTAGGCTTATGTATTTATTTAAAGTTCCACCTCTACTGCGACAGTGCAATTGGGTCCGATGCATGCTTGCACGCCTCCTTAAAAGGTGACATACGATTGTGATGTGAGCTCTTTTCCGCCGCTGCTCTTCGAGAGTGGTGGTCGGCTGTTTGTTCGCAGCTCTGCACAGGGTTCAGCGTGGGTGGCTCGAGACACCCCCGCCATGTCAAATCGATACACCAATGTGTTTTGCCTGATGCAGTTCTAAAATTGGAAAGACTGAAAGCCTACGTACGTTTTGTAATGTCATTTATGCTTCAGGGACTATTATTTGCTGAACAAGCTGTGCGATAAAATTACGAAGTTACCACCATCGTTTTTGTTTTCAATTCCAGATATATAAATTGCAATTTCAACTATTAACATATGTAGCTATATTTTAAACTGAAGGTTATTTATTAACTACCGAAAGCTGCTTTGATATTTTGTGCCACGTTGAATTTTCTGACGTGCGTTACTGTTTCCAAGTTGCCAGCCGAATTCACGTTGCAGTTGTTTGCCTGTTGGTATTATTTGGTTTTACATAAGTGGCAAGAAATTTATATTACACCTTATGGTATTTACGAAAGTGGTTGCTCCCGTGAAATTTGCATGAGCGTTCAGTTACAGTTTTAGCCAAGTTCAATTCTACGGCAAAATAAATAGTATTTCCATCAAGAAAACGGAACCAGGCTGTGTATATTTGGCGATTCAACAGATTTCAAGTTTCAGCGTTTCTGTATTGAAAATCGTTTCAGGTCTATTCATTAGCTGCGTAAATTTATTGTACCCACCCGTGGATTTCTGCTTCTGCAAATATTCTGTAGTAAAATAATTTTTTTTAAGTCGAACAAACATTTTAACTTTTTAATATTATTAACGTTTCAAGTGTGAGAATTAACTTTATTGAGTATTATTTAAAGTATTTTCAGAGGATATTTTTTGAAAGTTGTCAATAGAATTATGTACATAGTTGTTTCACTCAAAGTTAAAAATAAATGTGGTTTAAATTACGTTTTATTTGTATATCCTCCGTCCTAGACTAGAGTTAGGCCAGAATGATTTAAACAGCGTACAATTTTTATTAAAATAATTGCTGCCAAAAAAACTTACAACACGCAACGGTGTAACACCAGGTTTAGCACGTTCAAAGACGGATTTAGAATAGCCATTGGAAACAACGGAGAAGTCGTGTACATCAGAAGTGAGGTGAAAAACCATGAGAACTTAATTTTTGATGATGTTCACTTTTGCTTATGAGTTTTGATAAGAATTTTTTTGAACAGACCTGTTGGTTCCATCGGTTAACGAAAACTGTTGAATTTACTGATGCTATTGGTTTTTATGACAAGTGTGAGGTCAAGGAAATTAAGTTGCCTTTTTGGTTTTGGGTTTCCATGGTGAATTTATGACAATGTTGGTGGTTGTTCAATGCCTACAAGATGGTTGATCTCAGCTGGATCCCCCAATGTCTCAATGTCATCGACTTTTTTAAATGTAGTGTTTTAGCAGGCTACCAATATTTTGGTTATATTTGGGTATCGAATTCTTTGAGAATCCAAGCAAGATGGCTGACATCCACCTCACTGAAACCATGCCTCCTTACAAGTCAGACCCAAGATATGTGTTTTCATCAATACATGTTTTTTTTTCCACAAATGAACATTCTGTTGAGTTTCAATTAAAGAATGAGACAATCAGGTGACTACTGGCACATGGCCCAAAGAGAATCCCAGGCTACTTATACCTGACAGTATTAGAGTACAGTACAGACAGTACAACGGTTTAAAACACAAGAAACACGAAGAAAAAACACTCGCCATTCCACTCACTAATTGCGCAAAGTTTTTCACAAAAAGACATTCAAACTAGGCCATATGCAACTGCCTAGTTTGAATGTCTTTTCGTGAACACAAACTTTTTGGAACTTATTTTCCATGCTTTTAAAATAGTTTGCGCAATTAGCAGGTGGAATGACGAGTGTTTTTTTCTTCATGTTTCTTGTGTTTTAAACCGTTGTATAGCCTTTTAATGCTTTCTGCTTCTTCAAATTGATGTATTTAATTTCTTGTTCTAAACACCAACTCGGAAGACCTACCTTAAATTTATTACATTTTTTCCCTTTCTATATCGATTTTAGCTTTACTAGCCATGGCCCAAGTGTTGTTGGCAAATGCTGGACGTCCAAGTCATCAAGGCATTGTTCAGAAAGAAAATTGCCTCACTCGCCGGCTCAGACGAATGGTAAAGGCCCTGATCGAGAATGAACACAGTAGGAAACCGATATCTGTATTTGCATTTGTTGCTCAGAAAGAAATTCGCTGGCATTTAAAAGGAGCATGGCTTGTGATGTTTGCACTGTCATTGGCCTTGTTTTCCTACCAGACATACGATCGAATACTTTATTTCTTATCAACTCCAGTGGCTGTAGATGTTCTCATTACCAGGAAACAATTTCAGATTCTGCCAGAACTCACCCTGTGTTACCCACAAACTGGAGGCTTACGAGAGCGATTTGTTAAAAAAGTCGGCTGTCGTTATCATGGTGGCCCAATTTATGGCCCTCTTCATTATGGTATAGATCCCACTTACCTTTGGAAGCTGTTAAACACAACGACTGCTATAAAATCTGCAAATATTGTCAATGTAAGTTCAAGCACTAACATACAGAAATAAGCAGTGTAGCCTCGTTTGGTTGATGTACGAGTTGAATTTATCCAACTATTCAACTATTAATTGAAAGATGTGATGAACGTGTTTTTTGGTGTTGTGATATGGGTCAAGACTTTTTGGTGTACATTAATTTCTAAATACTTTCCACGAATAGTGATTAATCAAATGTCTTATTAGTGATGTTTGATTAATTACGTTTGATTAATTTTCTTATCTAAGGGTCAAAATCCCATAATCTCCTTATCCAAATTTATTGATTTCCAATTTTGAAATACCAAATTGGAAATCAAACATGGAAAAATCGAAAGTAACCAGATAATACGTTCACAATTTTAGTGGAAGAGAAACCTGCCCCGGATGAGAAGCTCATTTGTTCTAATAAATAAAATTTTCAGTAAATGAAATTAAATTTAATTTGAAAAATATTTGTAATTGAAAGCATTATATGGTTGACTTTAAATTACTATATGCAGTAGGTTTGTCGTGCTCCCAGCCGAAGTCATAGGGCCAAAACTACAATATCCCATAAAAAGTAGGTTAAGAACATCAAACAGCACAACCCTGCTACTCAGAAAATCATACAGTCAAAACTTTGAGATTATGTTGAGATGAAACGAGATTTGGGACAATCTTTTGTTTTCCTGTCTTGGTCAGCTCTCATCATGCTCTCATCACTCCTGGTCGTAAGTGCATCTACTATGTTTTGAAATGTGTCGTTTAAGCAAAACCAGAGGGTAAGCAGGTTTAAAATTTTACTTAACATACAAGAAACATTTCACATTCAAACACTCCCAAAAATGGAAGTAAAATCTTTTATATTAGACTAGGGTCACATCTAATCTTCTTCAGAAGTTAAAAGGCAAAGAAATACACAGTGACTTACAAAAAAAGATTTAAATCAGCATCAGGTTTGTATTAGCAGTTATGGAGCAGTGTTAAGACTGCTTCTGCTGGGAAAGCCACTTTGGATTGTGATGTTATAGTTTTGGATATGTCAAACGTGAACACTGTTACATTGTATTGATGCCGATAATGGTAGAGGGGTGGTGGATGTTGATGATTAATTAAGGTCCATTTTTTCCCCGTAGAACGCGATCAATATTGAATTAGTTATTTATTGAATTAGTTAATTAGTTATCCAAGAAAAGTGGATGAAGGCTGAATTTTTTTGTAATTTCGTTGTTTTCAAACTAAAGTACGAGATGGGATAGATCTACTTCTTGAAAGTAAAATTTTTGGGAGTGAGGCTGCATTGAAAGTTAATTTATGGCAAATTAATTAAGTTCTGAAATAACGAAGACGAAGAGAGTTGATTGGTTCCATGTTAATCCCAATAACTTTTGGAAATTTGTTCAGCATAACTGCATGAAGTCACTGAAAGAATTGAAAGGATTGAAAGAAATTCTTTTGTGTCCTGAAGATTTTTTGTAGGGAAATTATGTTGGTCTGAAGTGACATTAAAGTTCGTAACACAGTTCGAACTGAGTTTTTACCAGCAAGTAAACATCATTTCCGATTTTTACTCACAACTCATTTGATGAATCTCTGATTGGTGTTCAGTTCATGATAGACCCAGCTTCAGTAGACATGCTTTAAAGAAAATTATAAAAGAATTTTTGTTAAATGGTGCAAAAACATAATTTCGACCGTCCCCCAGGCATTGCGACCGTACCAAAGGAGGATAATTTTCAAGCGCTGACAAAATTGAAACACTCCAAAAGATAACAATAATAATTCCTAAAACACTTCTAAGAATCCGCATTGTTTCTTAAATACTGTCTTTGTGACCCCAATTGCAGTGTCTCTAAAGAGCAATCAACAATTGTCACTTTGTTGCCTCGATTACTTCCTGCAACAACGTGAAAAACAAACCATGTCTGTCACTTTGATAACAGCAAACATTTCAACGTAGCATTACAAGCCGCCATGACCAAGAAAATGGTAAAATGGCGAGACCATACGATGCAAAACATTTCATCTTCCTGGGTATGGCTTCCTATATGATGTAGATACACAGGAACGAGCCAGTGTGATTTGTGTGAAAAAATATGATTGAAAAATCATTATTTTGCAGAGGATGAACATACACACAAAAGCTCAAACCGTTCCAATGTTGCAGTGGTGTGTGCAACACCACCCATGGGCTTCAGGTAATTGCCAGTAAATATTTAAATATAGTAATTGGCCAAACAATTGCCTAAATGTTATTTGCCGATGCACATTTTATAATGAGAATAATGTAATAATTTGTGGTTTGTCACACCCAACATGTTGTAAAGGGAGATGGCAAGAGCTAAGTCTTTGAAGCCGGTCCACAAACAGTATTTTACAAAGATGGAGGCAATGTGGGCAGACAAAACTCTGGTCTCTCAGAAACCGTCTCAGATCCAACTCATCGAGTACACATCTGAACGTCCAAAGGAAGGGCTGCTGGAATATTTTAGATGGCAGTGCATTCCATGCGTTGACAATTCTCACCACAAACAAAGATGAGTAACTGTCCAGATGGGTTTTAAGCTTAAACAGTAGCCTGATGTTTTTCCACCTTCAAAGAAGGGGTTCAAAGAAAGAGTTCAAAGAAGGGGACGTCGATTGGAAGAAACCCCATAATAATCTTATAAGCCAAACATTGATCGGCATTCAGTCATCGTAATTCAAGGAATTCCAATTTCAAAAGCTGTAGGCATATCGGATGTGTAAGGTTTTGAAGACCTGCCAAGTAGCGGGTAAAATGACACTGGTCAGAATCGACGTTATAAATGTCTCCCTAGAAGTATGGGGGACCACCCCAAACTAGCATACTCGAAGAGTTGTCCGACTTATACTTGAAAAGCGAGGACAAACACACCTTATGATGTGAAGCCGACCAAGTACCGAGTTCACGATATAATCACTATGTGTAAATTGTTTGAGGGTAGAGCAAAGCAAAACTCCCAAACTCTCACTTTTATGTACGGCTGGTAGGTTAAGATGATCAATAAAGTTGGTATGGTTTGAATTCGAATTTCCAATATGAACAGCTGGACATTTTGTTTGTGCAATTGGAAGTTGCCATACAGTCGACCACTCGAGGATTCCGTTTAATTGTGTGTCATGCCCCCTCACTTATTGTATGACTGTTATCCAAGTTTTCCCTTTATATTATTGGGCAATTAGAGCATGGTTTTGTTACGCAGACCTTACCAATATATTTTAAAAAAACATAAATACATACCCACACTTGAAAAAGAGTGTTCTTTCTTTGTTTAGTAAAAAAAAACAAGTTTTGGGGTAGTTAGAACGTGCTTTCCGTATGGAGACCTCACCAATGTAGAAAAACAAAAAACAAAAAATATATGCACACATTTGAAAATAAAACCCTGTTCTTACTTTTCAGAAAAAAATACACTTGTGGTAAACCAAATTCTATAATTCTTTTATGTTGTTGATTTGTTATATTAATTCATGTCAAAAGATAAAACAAAAATAAAAAAATATTTCGTTCGAAACGTATAATAATAGACTTTTTTCATATATCAATAACCAAAAGAAACTTACCATGGTAAATCCTACCTCTGCAAAAACCTGCGACAATTGGCCATGCCTGTATTTTGCGTCTTGACTTTATCGTAACGATTTTTCTACCTGTTACCGCACTTCCTACTAATCAATTTTCTAGCTGACGAACCTGAGTCCGAAATCAACGTGTCGATCCACACACTGCTGAGACCATACTGTACTGATTGGTCGGACGTATCCAATGACAAACCTTGACCTTATAAAATGTCACAAGCTTTCACTACCAATGATTCACTGATCTCATGTTCATCTAAATCTTTAAAATTGAATCTGTTTCAGTTTATAAAATATATTCGAGACGCCTGCAGTAACTTCATCTATTTCAGAAACAGACTAATTCAAATACACTGAATTCAGCATAGCTGGAGCTGATTCATCATGATTTGAGAGAGGTTTTTAAACGATTGCATTCGGACTAGGTTTTACATAGCCATGATCAGAGCCACTACTAGCGCCTTGAACAAAACGAATATCCGTCTCACCCCATGCACCTTTACTGCCAAAATAGTCAGCACCATTTTAATTTTCAGTAAACTTCACTTTATTATATGTGACCATGTTAATGCTTGTGGGGACAAACACTTTATAAATCGGTTGGTTCTCATTGTACCCAATATACACTCTTTGAACACCTGGTGACACTATTTGAAATCTTGAAATGACGAAGTTAGTAAGCTGTACATCAAACTGTTTCATTTTAACCACACAGTTTGGGATGCCCCACGCTTCGTTGGGCAACTTACTATTGGTAGAGCCACACGGTCTAAAATATTGCGCATGTGTGCTACAGCTAAATATGCAACAGCCAGTGAAAGTGGAGGTATATTTGCCCGTTTCCAATAACCCCCACCATATATCCAATATTGAGCATCGATCGGTCAGCAAGCACTTCATTTTGGCGTGTTTGTATGAGAGCTCTCACATGTTTTGTCCCACCGTTAACAAAGAAAATTGTAACCTTCCCTGAACCATATTTTAAATTATGATCCGTCAAGATCTTAAGCAATTTACTACCTGTCCCATTGTCTTGCTTAAGTATCTCATTAACAGTTAAGTCTGTCGTTTCAAATTTTTCCTTTTACGCATAAGTAAAATATCTTCTAGAGTAATAGTCATTAAGGTTAAACAGGTAATAGAAACCAAAAACTGATGGGATCATGGTACCGGAGAGATCACGCAAGTATATCTGCATAATTTCGCCCACAGTAGAACCCGTACTGGGCCTATAAGGTAAACATCATACCTTAGACTCATAGCATGTAAAGCATGCTTCCAAAGGTTTCATGAAGTAAAAGGTTTCATTTGTTTGCAGTCGTTGTTGTGGTATTTCAATGAATCCCTGTGGTTATGCCTTACGAATTAATAAATGTTTTCTAGATGAATGTGAAACCAATAAACTCTCTTCATCTTCGTTATTTCTGAACTTTAATTTGTCAAAATTTAGCTTTCGATTATGAAAAACGCGCCATCACTCCTAAAAATACAATTAATAAATGTATGAAATAAATTTCAAGATGTAGATCTGTCGCAACTTGTGACATCGCACTGTGACTGAGGTTGAAGCTAATGACCTACCTGGCGATACACCATAAAGCCTCAATCCCCCTAGCTTGTACATCACGTGGTAGCAACAGCGCTAATGCACATAATTATGTTCCACAAACAAAGTGTAAAAAATTCACTATGGCATGCAATTGGTTCGACCAAACTGCTTACCCCCAAACCGTTATCTAGTATGTCTCTTTACCAGCCTACACAAACATTCAGTGTCTAACCGAAACTGACCAATCAATAAAAGGTGCCACTGACTTGGTACTACTATAGTGACCTAATCCTCGAAAATGGCCTTCATTCAATACAGAGAAGTAATTCACTCACATATTTAGCAATATGGTACAGATTGGGAAGGAAGCAACATAACGCATTGATGGAATGATAACAGCAACCTAATGACAATAAATTGATATAACGCTGTAACGAAATGATAACTAAAATGAATCAATCAAGAAAGACCTTAATATAACAATGACTTTCAATTGAATGCAGAGTGACTCCAGAGAAGTAAAAATGCACTCCCATTACAACGAAATTCAACTTTGACTGCTAAAAATGGTAGGACGATGCAGGCCAAACCGGCTGTTAAGCTTCCGGGTGAAGCGTTAACCTGCAACAGTATGCAATACTTGCAGTCAAAATCAGCTGACTGTAAGACAATTGATAGCAGACAACCTTCCAGTCTTACATGCATATACAACCCACTGTCAGACCGCCTGCATCAACTATCTGTCAAAAGATTCCATTCACTGCCACGTATGCTGTCAGAAGGAAAAAAACAGGTATCCCTCAAAAGCCACAAGTAAAGGACCCCGTCACCTGTTACCTGTCAATACCCTTTAGCGGTGGTTCAACACAACATAAATAGCACTCAATCTTTGGTCTCTAACCTTTGAACCCAAGCATTCAAATGACAATAATCCGTAATGTCACACAAGGCACTCCAATGGAAGCAATACATAAGATTAAGAAAAGGATACTCCTGCACTCCTGCACATAAAATTACTTTGCAAACGCACTTCAAACTGTTTCAAGTATTCCCCAGGGCTGTAGTTAGTGAGGGGTGGCGAAAATGTACCCTGGTCCTTCTGGCACGGTTTCCTCATTAGGGGGAAAACACCAAGTTACTACACTTTAGGTTGTAAAAATTAGCTATAGAGGGTCATTGGTTATTTTCGAAATCTCACCACTCAAAACATTAACCAATATTAATAGTAAAAACTGCAGCCACACTGAAGAAAGGATGCTTTTACCGGGAACAAAAATATGTTCAACGTTTGCTGAGATAATATGTAGTAATTTTAGTAGTAATTGAGAAGAGGTAACAATAAAGTGCACCAAAGTTACAAACATCACAGCATTTCGACTTTCAGATTTTAGTCGTTTTCAAGTGAAAAATCATGGTGAACACAATAAAAACAAACACTTGCCACAACAATTCATCGTATTCAAACGGAACCACATGGTACTGTCTTACAGCAATAGTGATAAGAATTCATTACATAACAACCAAGTAAAGGCCGGACAATACAATTTAACAGAATATGCTGCCAGTCAGACAAACTAGCCAGGTGGGAATTTCGTGATATCAACTGGTTTGCCTAATCTAAACACGCTAGTGTGTTGCGCCAAGTTAGGCAACAATCATCACAACAAACATCACATCAATCCAATTGTCGAGGTTATAAACCATTGTAGTTCGACGCCATAGCGTCAGTGTCTAAGGTTGCGATTACAATACAAACGCTTGCACGCGAGCGTGACGCTCGACGTGCGATGCGTACGCCACTTTATGAACAAAGCAATACGCGCAGACAGTCTGCTTTGACTGCTCATGACACTGTCATGCTAACGCAAACGCTCTTTCATTTACAAATCAAACACGTGAACAGGTGCGTGAGTTTGCTAATGCTGGCCGCTACTTCGATCCAACTATGCTGTTTCATAACTTCCCCTTCTATAGCACCAAGATTTGATGCCATACGGGTCAAGGTCGCTGTAATTAAGATATTTGGCCGTTTATTTTGAGCATTCCACCTTTTAGCACACCACATTTTCCTTTCTTGGGGCGCCGATGGAATCCATTGATGCCGCCATTTTCCTATCCCAGCATGCAACAACTAAGCGTGCGAGCGTCGCTTGGCGCTCACCGATCTAGGTCCAGTTGATATTCGCGTGACGCTTGAAAATAGCACAACGCGCGCGTTGGCCCACGTGCTCCACAGCTCGTGCTTCAGCGTCGAGCATGGGAAACACTCTAGTTTCAAGCGCCGTGCACCACGCGTACGCATCGAAATCAATATTTTAAATGTACCCTAATATCCTGAAGCAGAGTTGGGCACATTTCAGGTACTTGGATAAAAATAATAATCTGGTACAAAAGCTTAAATTGTGTTGAAATCAAGAGCAATGACCCACCTGACAAAAGTTAACTCGCGTAGGAATGCCAGCTAAGCTGCTTTCAATGCATAATCTGACCCTCAATAACGTTGCAAACGTGTAACTAGCTATGATAGCAACTAGCTAGCTAATTATAGTCCGCTCATCCCCATGTTAATTTCCATAGGGTGATTATTCATCGATACCGAGATACGGGAAGGCTTCCAGCTATGAAATTGGACGAATGGCTGCAGTGTGATACGCTGTGTACCTTTTTATGATTTGGAGCCTAGGGGTGTA
This sequence comes from Lithobius niger, assembly GCA_023313725.1. Lineage (NCBI taxonomy): Eukaryota > Metazoa > Arthropoda > Chilopoda > Lithobiomorpha > Lithobiidae > Lithobius > Lithobius niger. The sequence continues at coordinate 145,490 of JAHWFP010097066.1, read as the reverse complement.
ACGGGGATGGTGTGGGATGGCGCGGAAGTACGAAAATATGGTTATAACCATCGTTGGTATTTTCGGCATCGTCTCTTATTGGACGGCCAATGTTTGGACAATGACAACGTGTATACTGACGTGCGTGTCTAGACACACACTAGTGTATCACGATAAATCTAAACAACGTTGCAAAGAAATTGTATTCATGTCCAATTCACGAAAAATAAACCAACTGAAAAAAAATCAAAATAAACAAATTCAAAAACCGGTGAAGAGGCCACCAAGTTGAGAGTAATTCGCCCCTTCAAGGAGTGATATCAACACACCAAAACTAACGAAATAAAACAAATTACAACAAAATTTGAACCAAACCAAAAACCTGTAAAGAGTACGGCCTCTAGGGAAAAGGTAGTAGCAAAGTGTTGATAACCAATTTCTTGTTGACGTGCAGTGGTACTTTATAACACATCTGCACGGTAGTGGAGTTGAGTCTAATACACAATTTTAAAAAAAGGACTGATATCATATCAAAAACCACAATTTGTAAAAGGGCCGCCAAGTTCCGAATGGTTCGCCCCTTCAAAGGAGTGATATCAACACACTAAAACATTCGCCAACTTAATCGCACCGAATAATACTTTGGACGTTAAATGAAAACTTGAACATTGCTACCGAAAGTAACAATGTTCTGGTTTTCATTAAACTTTCGAACTGTTAAGCAGTGCGATTAACTTGGCGAATGTTTTGGAGTGTTGATATCACTCCTTTGAAGGGCCGAACCATTCGGAACTTGGCGGCCCCTTTTCCAGTTTTGGTTTTTGATATGATTGAATATAGTCGTGCTATTGGAAAGATATGGTAATGTACAGGGTAGTGATTCCGGTAACTGCAGAGAGTATTTTTTAATTAATAAGTGTTTTTGTATAAGGTGTTTGAAAGAGAATTTTAGTACCCCGAATATTAGTACCATTTTCCGTAGTTTTAAAAAGCTGTGCCGATGAATTTTCAGATTTTATAAATTATAATTGGAATTGTACAAACAAAGATGCTTGGGCATTTTTTGTTTACTCGACCCTGTGTAAGTGGCCTTGCATCCTGTATATTTTATAAATGGTATCTTTAGTGAACTTTTCAGGAATGGATAATCTGTTGGGTGAGCTGGGGGTGGGAGGGTGCCAAAGCTGGCTATGAAAGGCAGCATTTTTTGCCAATCAGTCAGATTTTATATGAAAAGAGATTTTCACGGGGAGGATTTCTCGTCGTCAACGGAAGGTAATTAATCTCGTATCACACTTCTACACCTAATCAGAATACTGCAATGGTTTAACTTTGCAAAACAATTCTACTCACATTATGGCAACTTGACTGGATGCAAGTTGACCAGCGATTCTTTTTCCTTGTCTGTGAACACCCTGATGTCTGAAACCGACTCTCAAATGTGTGAAAAGGTGCCTGTTAAAGTACCAGCGATATTTTGAAGTAATAATTCAACCCCAACTATGGTGTGAAGTTAATCCTGCTTGAGGAATTAGACCCTTCTCCCCGGGCTTTATTTCCAAGATGGTGATAGCAAAGCACTACACGGACTCAACTTGGCCGCATTCTCCTGACGCGTTACTGCCCTAACAAAAAAATTAAATCAAGACATCGACTAACAAGGGTCAGTGGGATTCCCACAATGCATTGTGCCCGGTTGTTGGCAACATGCGTAACCAGATATATCCAGGCACAGCATGTTCAAAATATGGACCTCAAGAGACCAGCAACGTCAAAGAGCTGCTGCTCAAGAAATCCAATCTTCCATACAGTCAAAAACCCAAGTTTAAACTTCATTATGTTTACTGCCAATTGAATGTAAAAAAAAAAATCAGGAGTGAGTTTCTGTGGATGACTTCGATTGCTTGAGTATTCAGTGGTTGCGCTCAGTATTTCATTCCGATTTTTCCTTCAACATTGGTTTCTGGTCCGCTATACCTTTTCAAATTTACACTTAGAATCTAGGATACATAATCCTGAAGCTGGAAGTGTGATGATCTTGATGAGCTATATATTAATAGACGTAAATCACTGTAAATAATATAAAGGAAGGTGCAAAATGAGCCATCAGCAAAACTAATACACTAGAATAACGTAGTACAGTAAACCACCTTTATACACATACGTTTCATTCAAGTGATGTGAACTGGATTTGAACCGGCAAACCAGTCCATCACCATATCACTGTCACGGGTTCAGTGAATTATCGTTATGCCAGTGAATAAGTAGCCATATCAGTGAAGGTAGTATGGCAGTAACCTTGTGATGGACTAGTTTGCCAGTACGAATCCGGGTTGCATCACTCGAATGAAACCTAAGTGCATAAAGGTTGCTTAGTGTCATACGTTATTCTAGTGAATGATTTTCGCTGATGCCGTTTTTCCCCTTTTACTTTAGTGGGCTATGTCGATGTCACCCTACCTAGTATGTGCAAATTGTCACAAGACTACTCTGTACTCTGTTCTGGTAGTTAGAGTTGGTGAAGCTCAGTGTAACTCTGTGCTGCTCAGGTCTTCTGATTCGGTGAAAAATTAAAATTACAAACGGTTTTGGGTAAAACCTGAGTGATCCATTGACAAAAAAACACATAACTGCCAATAACTGCATAGAGAATTCGAAGTTTCACTGTGCTATTTTTCGTTTCCATTGTATCCAGTATTTGTAATCTGTACAAAGTACACATCACTTTGCTTCACTCCACTATACGAAGGCAGGTGGTCTCAGCTCAAAAGCTGAAGCTATTATTCACAGACTACTAAAATGCCATGAAGATTCAAAATGTTGGCATATTAGTTGAATTTGTGTATCAATAGCCTTCAGACGTCACTAATCAAAGACGTGATGGGCTTGCTATTTTGGTATACTTTTGTTTGTCACTCTGTGCCCTGAATATTTTCTCAGAAATAGCTGGTAATCCATCTAAGGACCTGACAATGAATACCCATATTGCAGAAGGTGCGACTTGCGAGCTATTTCACAAGTGGCATGGAGGTTTTGCCTCTCTTTGCCCAGATCACAGAAATACCACTCGCAAGCTGTTTCTCGAGTGTAGTTGAGGTTATGCCTTTCTTTGCCCAGATCTCGCGAGCTATGCCCCAGATCACAGAGATACCATTTGCGAGCTATTTCTCAAGAGCCTTTGAGGTTATGCCTCCATTTTCCCAGACCGTAAAGATACCACTCAAAGGTATTTCTCAAGTGGTTTTGAGGTTATGCTTCCATTTGCCCAGATTGCAGAAATACCACTTGCAAGCTATTTCTCAAGAGGATTTGAGGTTATGCCTCTATTTTCCCAGATCGTAAAGATACCACTCGAAGGTATTTCTCAAGTGGTTTTGAGGTTATGCTTCCGTTTGCCCAGATTACAGAAATACCACTTGCGAGCTATTTCTCAAGAGGCTTTGAGGTTACGCTTTCCTTTGTCCAAATCGCCGAGATATCACTCGCAAACTATTTATTAGGTGGCTTTGACATTATGCCTCCCTTTGTCCAGAAAACAGAGATACCAATTCGCGATTTATTTCTCATGTGGCTATGAGGTTATGCCTCCCTTGGCCCAGATTGTACAGATACCACTCGCGAGTTATTTCTCAGATAATTTTAAGATTATGCCTTCCTTTTGCACAGATAACAGATATACCACTCGCGAGCAATTTCTCAGGTGGTTTTGATTTTATGCCACTCTTTGCCCAGATAACAGAGATACCACTTGCGATCTATTTCTGAGGAGGTTTTGAACTTATGCCTCCGTTTGCCTAGACACAGAAATACCACTCATGAGCTATTTCTCTGGAGAATTTGGATTTTGGGTAAAAGTTGGCAATGGTCATGACAACAGCTACCAAATTATGTTACACGTCCTGACTCTGAGCGTTGTGAGACGATGCTGCTTATGACAATACCTCGCACATGAACGGTATTAATACAGCAGCTAATGTTTTTAATGACTGATTAACGACGTCTTATTGCTTAAATTTAAGTAATACTTATTCATTCACAAATCCGGAATAACCTACCTGAGGTCAGATTATTTTGTTTGAATAGTGATCGGCATCGAGTTAATGATGTCAGACTGAATTTGTTCTTTTAAAGTCACTGTCTTCTAAACCCACTCCCTAATTTTATTGACTTTCGAAGTTAAATCTCCAAATAAAGCAATGAATTTGTGTGCAAAAATTCAAATGAATCGGACAGTAGATTCAAATGTAATCGTTCCGACAGAACAGACAGACACCAGCACTGGATGAGTAGTGACTTGGCACTGCTTCGACCCGCATGTCACTAAGAGTACTGTAGGTGCAAGAATAGATAAGTCACAAATTAATTTGCAGCAAAACAAAATAAACATAAGAAACAAACAATTCTCGGATAATAATAAAAGTACACGGGATGAAGGGTAGCAAGTAAAAAGAAAAAAAAAGGAATCAAAACAGGATGAAAGGGATGACAAATTAAATCCCAATAACACCAGAAATTTTACATGGTGACTGCAGCAAACATAAGCAAATGGACTCTTTGGCTGTTTCCGGAGTTAAAAAAAACAATTTTGCCTGGTTCGAACCACCGGTAATAATTTTTTAGGTCTGTGATTCAGTGACAGTACAACTATTTTTTTTTGTAGCGAGTATCCACTTCCAAACTACGATTGGGTTTGGTTTAGGGCAAAATTTAGGGCAACTTATCGGTTTAGGGCGATTCAGTAAGCAATTTAGGTGTTGTCGTTACCTGCAGCCAGTCCCAGTTTCTACAGAAGAGGGTATTCTCGATTTCAAAAATCAATACCTTCTCCCATTTCTACTGTTAGTTATTAATCAGCTAAGCGTGATTGGTAGCCCGATGCTGGTTGAGTCCTAAGATTGGTGAATCACCATGAATGTAAATACGAGAGCCTATAAGAGCCTAATAACAGGTAGTTGTTGAGCTTCAATTGTGGTGGTTTGATCTGGACAGGGACTGGAGAATCAACGTCAATATACTGTAAAAGCCTGTGAAAGCCTATAAGAGTCTAATGAATCAAAGCTGTTGAATTTCTTGCACAAGCTACTTGTCCTAAAGTATTGTTTTGGAGCTATTTGATGGTGGATTCTGCCATTACCTCGGAAGGATTTCAGGTGTAGACGTGATACGAATTCAAAATTTTTGGGCAAAACCTATTAAAACGGTGTATTGACACAGCCAAATCAATCAATTTTTTGGGCGAAATAATAAAAACAAAATTATAAAAACATATGTATTTCTTATGCTTTATATTGCTTCGTGTTACATCATGGAATTTTTTGTTGCAGGAATCCCATATCAGGCCTTTATCACTATCAGAAACTAACCTTGTGTTTGGTTTATGTACAACTTTTGGAAGCGGTAAGTGTTAAAATAAGTGTAAAACAACACTTTTAATAATCACGCAGGGTATATTATTATTATTATTTCTAACTACCATGAATAGCAGCAACTGCACAACTTAGGTTTTAAGGTGAAGTTACCTTAAAAGTCTGGTTAAACTATAGTTTATGCAACAATATCACAGCACAAACATATCACCCACTAGCTTTCAGTCAGCTAATTATAAGTTTGCTGATTGCTTTTCGACTGTGTAAGGAGCACGTGCCTTTCCAGTTGTGTATACCTAAAAAAAACATGGCAATCAAGCATTAGGAGATGTACCTTTTGTGGCTCGAGGCACGAAGGTTGATGCAGCAGCATGATGATTCGGACTTATGAAAAAAAAAAGAGTTTCTAATGCAGTAGAACACGGTGGATTGATTCCTAAATATCAGCATTTAACGGTTTGTTATCCATTTGACAAAACACAAAATGTCAGCTATGAGAAAAATTGAATTCTCGTTGCGTGCTTCGATGCTTTCTACCATCGTTTGGTCACTAGGCTACTACAAGTTGTTCTTTGAGTGGCAATAGACAAGTTTTGAAAAGTTGAACATATTTAAGCTTCACCTTACTTACTTACATTTATTGCTTTTATTGCAGCACATACAGGCCGGCAACTCCATGAGCTCAGTTTCTCACCTAAACCTACAACATCTCGACTAGTTGCAACAATTGTCTAGCAAAGAAAAGTGCAATAACGAATACCACTCTTTCATCCAAAGGCGCGAAAACAGGACGTTGCTTTCTACATTGAAACCAATATTCCAATCTGCCCTTACTGTATACTCCACGACGAGTGATAATTCATACAGTGTCGTCTTAACTTGAATGGTCACCTCTAAATTACTGCTGTTCTTCGATTTTTTTAATCAATTAAAAACATAGTTGGTCGGCCATAATTGCCAGTAGCAATGATTATCAGTTCAAGCCTCCCCATCTATCTTGATTGGATATTCCAATATCCCCAAAATAAATTCGTCCACATCACAAACGACCCAGTCAAGAAATAGTGCTGCTTTTCAATTACTTGAACTTATTAAAGACACCCCCCCCCCACCACCAATAGCGTGCACAGACATCTGAGAAGGCAGGGGCAACTTTCAGTAAAGGATTTACTGAGGCTTTATTTTTCCTTTTTTTTTTTGCTTGTCACTCATTTTTATGCCATTTTTGGTCCCTTGCTTTGGCTTCCTAGCTTTCTTTTTGCCCTTTTTAGGGCTCTAGGCCCTTTCTCTTCACTGCCCCAGCATTCTTCAGTGCAAAAAACAAAATATGGAGTGTTTTTTTAATAAAAAGGGCAAAAAAAGGCATTTTTTCCACAAAAAAGGCATTTCTTCCCCGCGTGCTTGCCCCTGACCCCCACCAATATAGAATTGGTAAAATTTCTAGCCTTATGTTCCTGGTTATCACCTCTGCTGACTTACAAGCCTTCCTTTTCTTTCATACGCCATATTTGGATTTAGTGACCTCGGTTGGCTCGCCTTAGATATGAGTATTGATTTTCACCTCAACCTTCACGCCTCTCCTAGACCATATTGTAGAAAAGTCGACTACATGCTTCCGACAACATTATTTAGTGTATAGACAGGCAAACATAGGCTGGGATATAGATGCCAAATTAGAAAGCCTTGAACACTTTCTACTGACCTTACCAAATATTTAGTTCCTGTTGTGATGTCGCCTGCTATTAGTAAACGCCCACCTTGTTTCCATGACAGCATTCGGAAAATGTCCAACAGAAACAAACATGCATCGTTGAGTGCAACAGAATCCTACTCCCAACTAAACATGCTTTTCCAAAGTAGAAAGAAACAATGCTGTCTTTGGCCACCACTCGTTGTGGCTTTGAGACGTCATTTATTCACAAATCTCAAACGGAGTCAAAGGCCGTTTTCACATATGTCACCTGTAACAAAAAGTCGACCCCTACTAGCTGCCTCAATAAAACTGACGGAACCATTCTGCTTAACGGCCTTGATGTTGTTACTCATTTAAATAACTTTTTGCCTCCACCCTTCTCCTCACCTCCACCCACCGTCCTTAGTACTGAGCCTGTCCCTGTGCCAGTTCATCCTTCTGAAGTTTAGCACACCTTCCCTGTGTTGAGAAAGGACAGTTCTTGTGGCCCAGGTGGTATGTCACCTATTTTCTTCAAAAAATGTGCTTTGTCTCTTTCTGTACGCCATACTTAATGATTTTCCAAAATTTATTTCTGTGTTGCACTTTTCCTTCCCTGTTGAGGGATGGAAAAGTCACCCCTGTGCACAAAGGAGCATCTTTCCACGACCTGAAAAATATTTCCCTATTAGTCTGCTCAGTGTCGTCTCTAAAATACTTTAGTTTCGTCATGACTATATTACGGACTCTTGCGAGCAACTCAAAATTAACTTTAACAATCAACGTGGATTTTCCCTCACCGTTCCTGCCAGACAAATCTTTTTTAGAGGTATAATCATCTCACCTCTTTCCTTGACGCTGGCATCTCCTTTGGCATTTCCTTTGATTTTAAGTAGGCTTTTGACTTGGTCTCCAAAATCATATCCCTCCAAAATATAAGTTTTCTCAATTTTCCCACCCTCTTGTTGCCTGGGTTAGCTCCTGCCTCAACAACAGCTGTCGACATGTTTGTCTTTGGAGGCATATGACGTCACCTCCATGATTCCTCAAGGGTCTGTCCTCGGACTGCTGCTCTTTATTTTTTTTCTTTGTGGCTTTCTAACTGCAATTGTTTCTTTTAATCGGAATTATGCCGACGATCTTTCTCCGGCTACTCTCCATCAGTCCGTTCAAAAAGATACCCCAACCAAAAAGCTTGGACTTCCATGAATGCCTTGACTCTTTAAACCCAGAAAAATTATCTATCCTGCATTTATTACCCTTAATGGCACTGCTATTTCCTTTAAGGATTCTTATCTTGGCCTGGGTATATTTATTGCAGTTCCTTTAATTTCCCACTCCAATGCAGACCACATTATCTCCGAAGTTCTTTAAAAAAGCCCACTCCGTTTTATAAAGTTTCTCTCAGGTGAAGCCTACACTTTTGGCTCTACCGCTCGAAAACTTTCCTTAGGCCAACTCTTCAGTACTGTTTTCAGATAGCTTGCCCTTGTCACGCTACTTTTCTTTCCTGCTTGGTCTCCCAATCTGAGAGCCAATCCAATCTGAGATCCAATCTGAGATCTAATCCTGAGATCTCCCAATGCAATTTTACTAAGTGGCGAGGATAACTTAATATCCATTCTGTATCCTGACATCTTCAGCAACTCTCCTTTGTCAATTTAAAATATTCCACAGAGGTGACTTCACACTTATCTACCAGACCGTGTAACATTTACTCGACATTAACAGTACATATTTTTTGCCTCTGTTTACCCAACACCAAAGGACACCGCCTCAAAATTCGGGGTATGTTCCCTCTGACAATGTTCGGGATCACATTTTCTGTGACAGAGTTGTCAGTCACTGAAATTATCTTCCTGCTTCTGTGGTGTCACCCCTCTGCCTCGTTATTAATCATCATCAATTGTATCCATTATGACGTCATTCTGAACTTTACCTCTCAAAACAATACTACAGTTTATGCAAGTAAGGATGTGCAAAAAGCAGGTGGGGGTTTTTTTTTTTTCTTGAAAACTGAAGAAATCTAATGAGGATTTTTTCCTTATTTGCATTGCTTGCATCTTCAACTGGCCACCTTAACTTCCTCAGCAATCGGCATGAAAATGATCCTCAGCAAAAAATGTTTCCCAAATTTTGCTATACCTGTTCTTATTTTTTCCCACTTCAAATACTGCCTAAAACCCATGCTAAAACCCATGCAAACAAAACTATTCTAAAGATAAGGTAGTGAGAGTCAGTCACACTAGTGCGTGCTATCTCTTATCACTTGGAGCAATAGACTCCCGGCTTAGTTGTTAAGCGCCGTAAAATCGGTCGCTGAATTCCCATCAAACTCAAGACGGCGACTGTAGGATAACATTATCAGTAGTCTTCTAGTGCGGTGTAAAGGCAAATCCCTAACCACCTAACAGAAGCAAAAGCCTAATAAATAACAGTGCACAGGCTCGGACAGGTCATACAGTCTGGTTGCCAATGGCACATGGGCTGTCATTAAGATTTGTAAGGAGGCCCCTTTCGTATTTCAAGTTAATTTTTTGTTGTTGAATTATTGTTTTTCGTGAACTTTCCAGGTTGTGTCCTAAAATTTGATTCCATCCCACAACACTTCGTACCTGTCTTCTAATGACTTCCCACCCTATTTCCTACTCATGGGAACTGTGGATGGGGGGGCCCTTTAAAATGTCATGTCACTTGAGCCCCAAGACCCCCAAGGCTTACATTAAGATTAAGAATCCCAAGTTAGACACAGATTATGCTATGGATATGACTGTAGAATTTGCTATCATTGCAGCAACAAACATCAGATCATGAAGGAATGTTGGGAATGCCATGGAAAGTTTTCAACACTGTAGAAGAAACGACCAAAGCCTAAGGCATACAAGACTTTTAAAATAAAGCCAGTCCAGTAGTTAGGAATTTCAGTGGGGGGAGGAGAGACTTACGTTGATAATTTGCCGGACCAGGATGACGGGGCCGTAATTAGAATTTTTCTTACCTACTTTGTTCCGTTTATTTTTATGATTTTTTTTTTTACTCTGTTACCCTTTTTTCTCTACAGCAGGTGGATAATCAGCTGAGACTCCCCTGTTTTAAAAAATTTGGACTGATTGGGGGAAGAAGGGGTCGTAAAAATTTTGCCCCTCCAGAAAATATTCTAAGGACCTACCTACAACGAATTTACTTTATCAACTATTCATAGGAAATGGTACGGAGTCAAGTGTTAAGGTTTTGTTTCTGTTGAGAACCGTTCATTTAAGATGCCAGAAGTGGAAAAACTAACCGATAATGCTTTAAAACATTAATCCAAAGAAATGAGCCACTTGCGAAAAGCACATGAGAGGAAAAAAGCAGAAGATGTGGGCCATGGATGTGCTACAAGACACAAGAGATGAGGCCTTCCGTTTCCATGTCAATGTGGTGATAGCAAATCATTCATTACCCAGTTTGCATTGTTTTTAAACATACAACCAAACTGTAAAACGAGTGAATTATTACCAGTAAATACATTACCTGCAAATAATTTTTAGGTGTTGCAGTGTTGAGTTGTACGTCATACGAATTTTAGGCCAGGGGGACGCTTTATAATCTACGTTTTAAAAGTTGAACAGTTTCATGTGATGACACACAGTTCATAGGAATTTTTGGAGTGTGGGGGGTGTTGGGATGAGTAATAGGTAAAAAACTGAACAAGCGCAATATGGCCAGCAGAAAGTCTCGCCCTCTGAGAATAATTTTACAGCACATTAAGCCTATATGACTGCTGTTAAAAGACAGCACTGAGCATTGCAGCGATGCCAAAATCTACCCCAGCAAAAGCGGAGACTAACTTTCGAGTTAGCTTATCTTTTAATTCACTGCTGAGGAATGTATTTTCATTCGTATTTAATGCTGAAATTTGTGTGTGTTTACAGGTGAAAACAAACCCGTTGACACTTCAAGTGGACGATACGAGATCATTATGGGACCACCATTCTGCCTTAACACCGACTATGAAGCAGTGGTGAGTTAAACTCAATTATGCTACAACTTACACAGAGGGTATAAAGCCCTTACACGTTACGCTAACTGAAGTAAACATGAAGTCAGGTCTCTTTCTGACTAAGCACTTTGAGAAGGTCCGTGTATCGACGAAAATCCAAGATCAAGTCTCTTTAACTGCAGCTACCTGCTTCCTACGTCAGGTACACGGCTCCTGACCGATTGGTTGAAATTAAAGCGTGCAAACGTCATGAAACAAAGTAGAAAGTTCAGCCAATTAGGTTGTGAGTTGCATCCCCTTAGTAGGAAGAACTGTATATGCTTTGTCGTTTTGATTAACTGAGACATGTCCTGCATCAACTCCTCTCGTAAAGTGCTACAGCCGTAAATTGGCGAGAATTAATCGACATTAAGGTCTGTGTACCTTAGCTATTTGTCTTCAACAAGCATCCCTTCCATGCTAGGAAGTATTCAAGAAGTTTGCATTTTGGGGTTATGACTTTGCATCATCTTGACCGGGAAAACAAATCTGTAGCAAAACTTATATTTCATTGGCATCCCATCAAGACAGCGAGGAAATAATGACGTGCGACAAAACAGTGACGTCATAGCAGCTTGACATCAATGCAGCGCAGGACGTAACAGCACGACGACATAACAGCGTGGCTTCAAAATAGAGCAAAACAGTTGGTTTAAAATGATGACGTTTCGAGAATTCTCAATGCTCTTCCCGGATCAAATTCCAAAGCTAGAACTGCACAATTTAACTTTTACTTCACTTATGATTTAGCCTAAGCGCCCCAGAAAGCATTACATGAAAGATGAGGAGAGGGACAATTTAGCTGAAGAAATCCAAGTAGAAAACCCAGGATCTTTGACATGCTATGCTATCAACATTAGCACAAGGCACCACATGGCCCTCCTCATCCTTAAATGCTAGGGGGCAGCCGAGGCCAAGATCGAACCTGAACCTCCCAGACAGGAAGCAGTCGTACTAACCACTCGTCCAACCTGATTACGAACTAAGACCATTTTCATATGCTAATGGAGGAGGTGGGATAGGGGGAGGAGAGGGAGTAAAGAAGACAATAAAATAGGTAATACTCGTTTTGTAAATAAATGTTTTGTAACTCCTCTCCCCCTCCCCCTGCACATCCTTAGTGAATGAAAATTGTGGGCAAGTAGTCAAGCAACAGAGCCACGAAGGCAGTCGAGTATACCCCTCAGCCGCCGCCGTTAGACGCCGTGACGCATTTTTCTGAGTAAGCCGAACAGTCGCCGAATATCTTTTGGCAGCCGCGTGGACTAGCCGCCGAAAAAAAATTGTAACTTGTCTCAAACCGTAAGCTGCTCTCGAATGCCTTATTTTTCATAGTTTTGAAAACCATATTCGCTTGCCAGCAACTTATGCGTGTGTGTATTTGTGTGGTCATTAGCATGCATGGTTACTTTCGGTTTCGTTTTTAGGGTTCGAGTAATAATAGTCGGAGCACATCGCTATGGAAGCATTCCTTAAAAAAAAACCAGTGGTGATGTGGCTCTGATTTTTTATTTGAGGGTTCTTCACGATTTTTTCTTTTTTCATTTGTGATTCATCTAGAAATCCATTAGGCCTATGTCCCCTTCCCCCTTCCATTTCGTTATTTTCTTATGCACTTAGTTTCATCGTAGCTTATTTCGATATATTCGCTTCATATCTTTGCTTCATTTCGATTGATTTAGCCGAAAATTAGCCGTCAGCCAGCCGAATTTGTAGTTGGCTGGTAGTGGCCATAAAATTTGTGGCTAGCCGCAATTTAGCCGAAATTTCTGTTAAGCTGGTTGAAAATGACAAAATAAATAAGCGGCTGAGGGGTATAAGTAATCGAGCAGCAGAGCCACGAGAAGGCAGTCGAGCAGCAGTCCCACATCTACATAAGCCTTCAACTATGTTCGTAATTCGCTCGTGGGGGATCACCCCCCCACGAACGAATTATGAACATAGATGTATACGTGGGACTGCTGCTCGACTACCTTCTCGTGGCCCTGCTGCTCGATTACTTATTCCGTCTTACTTATTTAGGCCGAAATAATGATATCTAATGACAAACTTCAGATAAGAATACAAAATGAGACGGTAAATAAAATAAAATAAATTATCTACCTTCGTGGGATTACCCACAACTTTCAGTGGCAAGTCTGATTTGACTATATGCATTGTGTTACATTTTACGTATTTTTATTGAAGTCTTTTTAACCAGCATCATAAATTCTTATTTTATAAATGTAGAATTTACTGACTGAGCCGTCATCCCCCTCCTCCTCTACCACCCCATTAGCACATAAAAATGGTTTTAGTTGAGTAGGCTATACAAATTGTGCAGCTCTACCGTTGTATCTATCTGAGTAGAGCATTCTCAATTTCCAAAACGTCATCTTTTAACAACTTTTTGCGCTGTTTTGTCTCACGCTGTTTTATCCAAGCCAGTAGAAGGAAAATACGACAACATAAACTGTTCAAGCACAAAAGAAATATCTGTCGGCCTCGGCCTGGAGACCTAGGAGCCTGACATACACACAGAGTCTAGTATAAAAAAAAATTTATAGTATGGGACCGAACCGTGGTTGGCTTGCTACACTAACGTAGTACGGCTGCTAATCTTTATTTTTTTTTCTCTCTCAAGTTATTCTGGAACATTTCCCATGAGTTTATCATTGCTGGTAAAGTTTTTGTAGAGCTCGGACCATTCGGAAAACGCTCCTTCAATGAAAATATTCTCTATTAGTACAGCTGCTAATATTTATTTATTTCGTTTTTTACTTATGTCTGATTCTCCCTTTACTAGACTTGTTTTGCTTTTAAGAAACTACAGTAATGTTCAAAACTGAGCCAGTCCATCTATACGAGTGTCAGTTTGCTTCAGATGACATCTAGACGATATATGGTAAACTGCGTTTACCGGACTAGCAGATTCACAGCTTAAGGCGCAGCCATCATCGATACCTCCGCTTTGAGATTATGGGATGGCAGTCGCCATAATGATTGGCATGGGGTACCACAGCCACCTACAGTAATGGCTGGATCAGCTTTGCGTTCCACAATGCTCCGCTATAGTTTGTTCCACATTATGTTTTCACAAAACTGACTGGATGACGACTCGTTTCCTTGCAATGAGAGTGCAAAAACATGTGAATAATACACTTGTAGACTCAACATAGTTACCGTTAGAGTTTACGAATGGAATGTTTATGGATTTTTTGTACTCGTAGTGGAAGAAAACGTGGCTTCATACAGTCAGTTTTCTGAAAACATAATATGGAACAAAGTATAGAAGGCGCGACAAATACCCATGCGACAAGTCTGCCAAGTGGCGTCATCGGTTGACAGAATTTGGAACCCTCGTCGGTTAGTTTGAAATTTTGCCGCTTGGTGTAGAGATGGCAGCACCTAGCAAACTTGCGCTTCCTTCTATGTCAATGGCTGGTTTTACGTGCCTAATTTGTCTTGATCTGATCCGGCCTCTACTGTAGGTGGCTTGGGGGTAAACAATGTTCGACAAACACAAGACAAACGAGTAGGGAAAAAACCCGCATGGCTACAGTTACACTTTGATACTCTTTGCAAATTTATCCTAGCACAGAAAAAAAGTATGCACTAATTCTCCAATAGCTGTTCGATTTTAGAAATTGATTTTTGCATCATTTTAAGATAAACGATGTTTTCACAATTTTGATAATCAGCTCAATACATAATTACCTGAATCGCAAAATTACGACAGAAATTATGAATTATGGGATGTGTATTCTAGAACGATATATGTAAACCGCAATATGGTAATCCTACAATATTTTTATTTATTAATTTTATTAACAAAATTATGGTAACCCCCTACAAAGAGCATGATAGCAGTTTCAAATTAAAACAACAATTTCACGAATCTCATTCAGTCGAGAGCAGAGACGAGACAGGCATGAAACGGATACATTAAGAGGCGCCGCCATATTCTTCTTGCCTGAATGCGATTCGCAAAATTGTTGTTTTAATCTGAAATTGCTGTTATGCTTTCTATAGGGCGTTACAAAAATTTTGTAAATAAAATAAATAAATAAATATATTGTAGGATTGGCCTTTGGCGAATCTCACCAGATCTCATTCAGACGAGAACCGGAAGTTGGCTGACGCCATGTTGCATTGTTGACGTCGGCCAAGCGTTGAATGGAAGGCAGATTACGAAGGTTTGTAATGCATTGTTTATAGTGCAGTTGCCACCCCCTGATGACATACGGCTTGAAGAAATTTACTTATTTTTCTTACATAATAAAAAACGAAGAAAAACTGCATCATTCAGAGCAGTGAATGATACAAAACTATTAAAGAATGAAAATCCTGTTACAAAATTTAAAATGGACATTTGTTAATGGTTATCAGATCTTCAACAGCGTGATAACGTTAACTATTCAATTAAATTTCTATGCGAGTCAAATGAACCGTGACGTAAATGCTTATTGGTGCAAGATACAAAGTGCGTCATTATTATTTCTGAGGTTGCATGGAGAAACAATGGTGCATCCATTTTTCAACATTTTAAGTAACGTCAAGTGATTGGTCATTTCAAGCGGCCAAAAAGTTTAAAATGCTTCCTTCAAAAATGTTATTGCTGTAATTAGTTTTCTTGCTCTTGGCACGAGGCGCATGTGCGGAACGTGTGCACGAACTGCACATCCTCTTCCCTGTCTTAAAATAAGTACACGGGACAGCTACTTTGTCCTTTGGGGCCGGTTATCATGAAGTGTAAGTAGCTACATCTTTTTTATAGGGTGGTTTGTTAATTATGGTGCAGTCCGAAGTAGCAGCTTCATTAATAAACACATCTGTCTTGCTTGAGGCATGCATCCTGTCAGTGTCGAATCTGGTTTGTAGAGCGAATCGAATCATAATTCTGAAGCCGTTAGCTGGTTACGTACAGCCGCATTATTTTTTGTTCCTGCCCTGTGTTTTAAGTGTTATAACACGAGTGAAACAGGCATTACTATTGGCATTGGCAGACGTTAATCATCGGGTGGAAAGTGTTTTCGTCACTTACATCGATGTTACTCAATCGAAGTTATGAAATTTTCCGATGAAGTCGTAGTCTGCACAACTTTTAGCGGCTTAAAACCGGTTTTTCGTGTAGCTTTTTTTCTTTGGGAGAAAAAATGCGAAAATGATAATTCGGAAAAGTCAACACCTATAAACTTGAGACAAGTTGTATTTGTTTGTTGTTTGTCGTCCTTTAACATTAGTTTGAAAAAGTTAACTGCAGTCGCCTTATTTTATTATAAATGTATCCAATAAAAAACAAAATTTCAAACGCAGGTTTGGGGATTGTGTAAGCATCCCTTTACTCTGTGCGTATTGATGGCCTGTGCTGTTTAATAAAGGTGTGAGCTAGGTTGATTTCTACGTACTAATCTGCTTTGTTAAAATTTGATTACTTCGAATAAAATTCGTGTATTGTATCAGGTTAGTATAAAATGTCAATTACAGCAAGAGATTTATCAAATCGCGTCACATATTTTCCATACACGTATTTAAATATAAAATTTTTCTTTTTTTTTCCAGATTTACTTTCACGAGCCTAATGAGCTAGCCTATGCACGCCCCAAACTGGTTCACCAGAGCAACCAACCATTTCTGTACGAAGTAGCCATTACCCAGGTAAACATTATCGGTATTATTATTATAGACCAATCGAGAGAAGAAAATTAAGTCCTGTTTTACTGGTTCCCCTACGTCCTTCGTGACATTGACCAAGTGGAGTATGTCCAGCGGAGATTTACCAAAGACACTGCCTCTTCTTTCATACCTTCCTTATGCTTCACGTCTACGGAAGGTCTGACTTGATTCACTCAAACTCCGTCGCTTGAAGGAAGACTTCATCCTGACTTTTAAAGTGGTTTGTGGTTTTCTTCCATTGACATCGCACTTTAAAACTTGTCAACGAACACATGCACTCGTGGCCACTGTTTCAAAAAATGGAGATGATAGGCAGAAAAAAAAAGCCTCAGATTTTATTGGAAAAACATTAGGATCCTATGTAAAATAGCAGCCATACCCTTAAACGGTCCCCTTTGCCCGCAATATTTTTTCATTGAAACCCTACTGGACAGAGTTTGTTTAAGCAAAACATTACTACTGCAGCAATGCTTTACACAATCTCGTTTCATTTTTTTTCAACATTGTTTTTAATCATATCAAAAACCAAAACTGGTAAAAGGGGCCGCCAAGTTCCGAATGGTTCGGCCCTTCAAAAGAGTTATATCAACGCACCAAAACATTCGCCAAGTTAATCGCACGGCTTAATAGTTCGAAAGTTAAATGAAAACTAGAACATTGCTACTTTTGGTAGCAATGTCCAAGTTTTCATTTAACGTCCAAAGTATTATTCGGGACGATTAAGTTGGCGAATGTTTTGGTGTGTTGATATCACTCCTTTGAAGGGCCGAACCATTCGGAACTTGGCGGCCCCTTTTACCCTTTTTTGATATGGTATCAGTCCTTTTTTTAAAGTTGTGTATTAGACTCAACTCCACTACCGTGCAGATGTGTAATAAGGTGGCACGTCAACAAGAAATTGGTTTTCCACAATTTGATACTACCTTTTTGCCTATAGGCCGATTCATTCTCAACTTGGTCACCTCTTTATAGGTTTGGGGTTTGGTTTTAATTTTGTTGTAATTTGTTCTATTTCGTTAGTTTTGGTGTGTTGATATCACTCCTTTGAAAGGCCAAACCACTCTCAACATGGTGGCCTCTTCACCAGTTTTTGGTTTTCTTTGTTTTGTCGGTTTTTAGAGTTGGTTTATTTTTCGTGTATTGGACGTGAACACAATTTCTTTGGCAACGTTGTTTAGATTTATCGTGCTACACTAGTGTGTGGCTAGCCACGCACGTCAGTATACACGTTGTCATTGTCCGAACTTTGGATGGTAATAACAATATTTTCGTACTTACGCGCCATCTCACGCCATCCTCGTTACAGCCCTATGCTACAAACCATAAAAGGTACGCAGTTCGTATCGTACTGCAGCCATTCGTCCAATTTCATAGCTGGAAGCCTTCCCCTTATCTCGGTATCGATGAATAATCACCCCATGGAAATTAACATGGGGATGAGCGGACTAGAATTAGCTGGCTAGATAGTAGCTAGTTAGCTAGCTAGCTAGTTACACATTTTCAACGTTATTGAGGGTCAGATTTTGCATTGAAAGCAGCTTAGCTGGCATTCCTACACGAGTTAATTTTTGTCAGGTGGGTCACTGCTCTTGATTTAACAGAATTAAGCTTTTGTACCGCAGTATTATTTTTCCTCAAGTACCGGAAATGTGCCCAACTATGCTTCAAGATATAAGACACTGACGCTATGGTGCCGCGCTACAATGGTTTACAACCTCGACAATTGAATTGATGTGATGTTTGTTGTGATGATTGTTGCCTAACTCGATAATGCATTAAATGCATTAAACCACGATTTCCTTTGTGATTAGGCTTGTGATCTTGTTTAATTTCATAAATTAAAGTTCTTCCGTTCTTCGGCTCCTTTTTTCCCTTTTACAGCAATTGCAAATTACACATGATTGCTAAATTATCATTGGCGTTATAATTCAGCTGACTGCAAAAATGTCAGTCAGAACAAAATAAATATTGATATGTGTTGTTGGCGGGACTTTGCTCTGACAAAAAAATCACAGCCACGAACGGTAAATTCATTAGCGTTCAACAAAGAACAACATTGTGAACAGCTAAGAATGACTCGTATTAATAATTTATGACGAAAGAATTCAAGTGCCATCATGAGTTCGGCATTGAACCCAGGTCTTTGAATTAGGCCTCCAAAGCACTATACCACTGTACTATTATCTCTTTCAGCTTGCCATATCAATTACCATCAGTACACAACAAAAGTGTCCATTCTAGGCCCAGTCCAAAGACCCGGGTTCAATTCCAGGACTCACGATAACGTTTATTATTTTTATTCATAATTTCTGCTCACTGGTCATTCTCAACTGTTCTAAATATTGGCTGTATTGTGTTTCTTTTTTTTAATACTAATGTACATCCGTCATTTGCAACTTGGTCTCTTTACCAGTTTTTGACTTTGTTATTACAGTTGGTTTATTTTTCGTGAATTGGACGTGAATACAATTTCTTTGCAACGTTGTTTAGATTTATCGTGATACACTAGTGTGTGTCTAGGCACGCACGTCAGTACAATTGTTCTAATTGTCCGAACTTTGGCCGTCCAATGAGAGACGATGCCGACAATACTAACAATGGTTATAACAATATTTTCGTACTTACGCGCCCTCCCACGCCATTCCCGTTACGCCCTTCGCTCCAAACCATAAAAGGTACGTAGTTTGTATTGTACTGCACCCATTCGACCAATTTCATAGCTGGAAGCCTTCCCGTTATCTCGGTATCGGTGAATAATCACTCTATGGAAATTAACATGGGGACGAGCGGACTAGAATTAGTTAGCTAGCTAGTAACTAGTAAAATATTTACAACGTTATTGAGGGTCAGATTTTGCATTGTAAGCAGCTTAGCTGGCATTCCTACCCGAGTTAATTTTTGTCAGGTGGGTCATTGCTCACGATTTCAACACAATTTAAGCTTTTGTACCGCATTATTCTTTTTCCCCAAGTACCTGAAATGTGCCTAACTATGCTTCAAGATATAAGAAACTGACGCAATGACGTTGCGCTGCAATGGTTTACAATCTCGACGATTGAATTGATGTGATGTTTATTGTGATGTTTTTACCTAACTTGGCGCGACACACTAGCGTGTGTCTAGATCAGCTGAAATCAACGATCTTCATGCACTTTTATCAGTAGTAATATCATGACAGCATAGATTTTTATCAATGAATTTTCTCAAATACGAGTTGCCTTCCAAAGCTGAAAAAATACGAGCGCTTGCGCGAGTGCTTCCGACTTTTTTCTCCAATTTTTGACGCCAGGAATTATTTCGAGATGAAAATAAGGACACACAAATGAGTAAATAAATAAATAAATAAATAAACACAATAAAAAATTTTAATGATGTAGAATATTGCGGAAACCTACACGTGCTTGCTGATTGTCATTGACAAAAGCAAGTTACTGACTTGTTGGTTTATTGCCGCCAGACCAATTTTCCCGAACTAGGCAGCCATGAAAACAAAAGTCGCCAACAATCGATGACACCATGTATTGTTGCGGATTGTTGGGCGATTGTTGCTAACGGCGCTTTTTCGATAATTTGGAGCATTTAGGACCCACGATGGATGACGAAAAGAATCCTACACGTCAGTCGGGGTATTTTCCTTCTTTTCGACATCTTCTTTACATTTTTAGCTCCTCTATTTTCAGAAGAGTAGCCGATCGTACAAATACACACATGAGCAACACGATTTTAACGATGTTGATGAAGATTGATGACGATGATATGATATTGCAGAAAGCTGTTCGTGCTTACTGATTGCTATTGAGAAAAGCACGTTACTGACCTTTTACTATCGATGACGTCATGTATTGGCACGTATTGTTGCGTGATTGTATGGTGATTGTTGCAAAGGGCCCTTTATCGGTAATTTGGAGCATTTAGGACCCACAATAAATGACGACACTAGTCGTACACTTCAGTCGGAGTATTTTCCTTTGTTCGACACCTTATTTACATTTTTAGCCCATCTACTTCCAGCGGTACAGCTGTCATTACACACAAAAAGCAACAAAACAATGAACTTTGT